>JARQOC010000005.1:550434378-550708202 GCA_033576535.1 Allobates femoralis
TTGCGGACGCCCAGAGACCCGGACAGTTACTGTTGAATCAGAATCTGCGGGTCTGTACCCTGAGGTTCAGGTGATCCCAGGGACATGGGAAGCGCAGAATAAGATAAATGAATCTCTGCTGTCCCAGATGTCCTCCATGTCGCAATCCCTGGAGGCACTTCATAGGAGGCTGGAAAACCCAGCTACTCCTCCCAGTTACCCCCGGGTGCTTCTTACTTCTTCTGTGAGACCCCCTAAGCGAGCTCGTGAGGCCTCTCCAGAGCTCCAAGCTCCCTCTGAGGAGGAGCGTTCCTCTGATGGTGAGGAAGATGATGGGGGTTCTACTCTCGGGTCTGTCTCTGAACCTCCAGATGGGGTGGAGGATCTGGTGTCCTCCATCAATGAGACATTACGTCTGGTCACTCCTCCTGAGGAGGTGACTGTTCACCCCAAGGAGGTCTATCAATGGCTGCGGCCAGAGGCCAGACCAAGTGGGTCCTTTATGGACCACACTAATTTTGGAAGGGTGATTAGAGCACCCAGGTTACATCCTGGGCGGCGTTATGTCCGTAAACCTAAGGACCTTCGCTTTCCCTTTCCTCAGGAGGTGCTTCTGGAATGGTCACAGTCCCCTAAGGTGGACGCTTCCATGACTAGGATTGCTGCACGCTCCTTGTTTTCTGCCTCTGATAGCTCCTCATTGAAGGATGCTACTGATAGACAGGTCGAGCAACTCGCCAAGTCTTCCTATGAGGCTGTGGGGTCTTCATTTGCCCCTAATTTTGCCGCGGTCTGGACCCTACAAGCGATTACCTCCTGCTTGGATGGTATCTCTGATCTAGCTAGGGCCAGCCCAGAGGTCCTGGCACTCACCGACAGAGCAAGGGCTTATGCGGATTACGCCAGGACGGCAACTTTGGAAACTGCCACTCGCTCGGCTGTGGCTTCGGCCAATGCTATAGCGATCCGCAGGTTGTTGTGGCTGCGTCTTTGGGACTCAGATGCCACGTCTAAGAAGATTTTGCAAAATCTTCCGTTTGCTGGTGACAGGTTCTTCGGCACCGAGCTGGACAAGCTGATAAAGGATTCTGCTGAGTCTAAGATACCGCAGAATAAGCCTAAGCCACGGTATTCCGTGAAAAGGAACCCAAAACAGTGGTCCTTTCGCCCCAGCTCGCAGTCATCAGCGGCGTCCGCTCGCGCGGACCGTGGGGGCAAGCCCTCCACTCAGTGGCGCAACAAAAGTCGCCAAAAGAAGCCGGCAGGGGCTGCAGCTGCCACCCCTAAACCCGCTTCGGCATGACTCGCTCCTTCACCCTGTCTCCCCACAGGTGGGGGGCCGCCTGTCTCTTTTCCAGGACAGATGGCTTCTCCACGTTCAAGACCAGTGGGTCCGAGACGTAGTCTCGCAAGGTTACAGGATAGAGCTGACGTCACAGCCGGCACACCGATTCCATCGGTCTGTTCCATCCCTAGACAAAGCTCAGGCTTTTCATCTGGTGTTGGAGGGACTCCGCAGAGACGGAGTGGTGGTCCCAGTACCCACGGGAGAGAGGTTCAGGGGTTTTTACTCCAACCTCTTTATTGTCCCAAAGAAGGACGGCTCTTTTCGTCCGGTTCTGGACCTCAAGTTGTTCAACCGCCACGTGTTGGTTCGGAAGTTCCGTATGGAATCCCTGCGCTCCGTGATCGCGGCTGTGTCACAGGGAGACTTCCTGGCGTCCATAGATATCCGAGACGCTTACCTTCACGTGCCCATTGCACCGGCTCATCAGCGCTGGTTGAGATTCGCAGTGGGGGAAGAACACTTCCAATTTGTGGCACTGCCATTCGGGCTAGCCTCGGCACCGCGAGTGTTCACAAAGGTGATGGCCTCAATGATGGCTCTCCTGCATGTGCAGGGACACGCCGTCATTCCCTATTTGGACGACCTGCTGGTCAGGGCGCCATCGGAAGACCTTTGTCGGGTGAGCCTGGAGGTGACCATGAAGTCTCTGGAACAGTTCGGGTGGCTTCTCAACATTCCAAAGTCGACCCTGATTCCGACCCAGTCTTTGACATATCTGGGCATGGACTTCCACACGGACTCAGCCCTGGTGTCCCTACCTCAAGCCAAACAGCTTGCGATCCAATCAGGAGTGCAGAATGTTCTCCTGTCACCACAATCTTCCCTACGGGGGTTGATGAAGCTGGTGGGACGCATGGTAGCGGCGATAGAGGCGGTGCCTTTCGCACAGTTTCGCCTCCGTCCTCTCCAGTTGGAGATTCTTCGCCGATGGGACAAAAGGACGATTTCTCTGAATCGGCTGGTGACGCTGTCACAATCGACCAGGGACTCCCTACAGTGGTGGCTCCAGCCACTTCATCTGTCACGGGGCCGGTCCTTTCTAAAACCGTCATGGTTAGTGGTGACCACCGACGCCAGTCTGAAAGGCTGGGGTGCGGTGTTCTTGCACCACAGGGCTCAAGGCCTCTGGACTCAGTCGGAGTCGGCATTACAGATCAACGTGCTGGAGATCAAGGCGATCTATCTGGCGCTCCTGGCGTTTCAGAAATTCCTGTCAGGACAACCCATTCGGGTTCAGTCCGACAATGCGACGGCCGTCGCCTACATAAATCATCAGGGAGGGACCAGAAGTGCTCAGGCCCTCGCCGAAGTCCACCGCATTCTAGCCTGGGTGGAGGAAAACGGCTTCCTGATCTCCGCAGTTCACATCCCAGGGGTCGAGAACTGGGAGGCCGACTACCTGAGCCGACAGGGGATGGACGCCGGAGAGTGGTCTCTACATCCAGACGTCTTCCGGGACATCTGCAGCAAATGGGGCACTCCGGACGTGGATCTGATGGCCTCACGGCTAAATCATCAGGTACCCCGATACATGGCACGATCGTGGGATCCTCAGTCTCTGGGGGTGGATGCCCTGATCCTGAGTTGGTCCAGCTTCCAGCTGCCATATGTGTTCCCGCCTCTGGCTCTGATTCCCAGGGTTCTGTGGAAAATCAGGACAGAATGCAGAGTAGCCATTCTAGTGGCTCCAGATTGGCCCCGGAGGTCCTGGTACCCGGACCTCTGGCAACTGTCAGGCGGACACCGGTGGGCTCTTCCAGAACGCGCAGATCTACTCGCGCAAGGCCCATTCTTCCACCTCAATTCCAGGGCCCTCAGATTGACTGCATGGCTCTTGAGGCCTGGCTGCTGACGTCCAGAGGATTCTCTCCTACGGTGGTTGCCACGATGAATCGGGCAAGGAAACCTGTCTCCAGGAAGATATACCACAGAACGTGGAAAATCTTTTTCTCCTGGTGTGCATCTGGTGGACGCTCACCGTGGCCCTTGTCCATCCCGACATTGTTGGCCTTCCTACAGTCGGGTTTGGAGTTGGGATTATCCCTTGGCTCTCTGAAAGGTCAAGTATCAGCACTTTCAGTGCTGTTTGACAGGCGCTTGGCGCTCCTCCCGAAGGTTCGTCAATTTCTGCAGGGGGTGTCTCGGGTGGTTCCGCCTTACAGACAACCTCTGGACCCTTGGGACCTCAACATGGTCCTGGCGGCACTGCAGAAACCGCCGTTTGAGCCCCTGAGAGACATCTCTCTCTCTCGTCTGTCCCAGAAGGTGGTTTTTCTGGTGGCAATTACGTCTCTGAGAAGGGTCTCAGAATTGGCTGCACTTTCGTGCAAGTCACCCTTTCTGGTGGTTCACCAAGACAAGGTGGTGTTGCGCCCGCGGCCTGAATTCTTGCCGAAGGTAGTTTCAACTTTCCACCTAAACCAGGAGATTGTTCTCCCATCATTTTGCCCCGCTCCCGTTCATCAGGTTGAGCGCGACCTCCATAATCTGGATCTCGTGAGAGCTGTACGCATTTATGTGTCCAGGACCGCCTCCTTTAGGAGTTCGGATTCCTTATTTGTCCTCACGATGGGTCGCTGTAAGGGGTCCGCGGCTTCGAAGTCGACCTTGGCCAGATGGATCAAGGCTCCCATTCAGGAGGCATACCGGTCTTCTGGTTTGCCTCTCCCGGTGGGTTTGAAGGCACACTCTACTAGAGCTGTAGGTGCCTCATGGGCCTTGCGACATCGAGCATCTGCTCTACAGGTGTGTCAGGCGGCCACCTGGTCCAGCCTGCACACTTTCTCAAAGCACTATATGGTGCATGCCCATGCCTCTGCGGACGCAAGTTTGGGCAGGCGGGTCCTCCAGGCGGCGGTTGCCCACCTTTAAGGGGGACCGTGTATTATCCGTCTTGTTGAGGAACTCTTCCCGCCCTGGGGTATTGCTTTAGGACATCCCCATTGTCTGGGTTTCCCATTATGATGACCAGAAAAAAGAGAATTTTGTTTACGTACCGTAAATTCTTTTTTCTTTAATCATCAATGGGAGACCCAGCACCCACCCAGTTGTTCCGTTGCATGTTTGCATTTGATCTGTTCTCTGTTGAGACAGTGTTTTCCGGGTTGTTCAAACCGTCTGTGCACGGTATTCTTCCCGATGTTTCGGGTGTGGTTCATTTTTCTCCTCGCAGCTTATGGACTAAACTGAGGATGTTCCCTACGGTGGGGGTTTATAAGCGGAGGAGGCGGTGTCTACAAACTTGTAGTACCTAGTGTGACCTCCGGAGGGCAGTGCCCTAAACCCCATTGTCTGGGTCTCCCATTGATGATTAAAGAAAAAAGAATTTACGGTACGTAAACAAAATTCTCTTTTTTTTTGTAACTTCTATCTGGCTCAGAAAAATTGCACATTTTGCAAAAAAAAATGTTGCAACTTTTGACATATTTCACCAAGCCAGTTACTTTCCTCAATGTTGGGTGGAGCATACAGGGAGGGGGTGTGTATCATTTTTCTATGTGCTCTGACACGCCCGCAGTGCACTTCCAACCTGATGTGCATATTTCTTTTATGCTTGTTTTTAATGACTGTTTGTCACGGGGTAGGATAGCAGATAGTGAGTCAGGAGGTAAGATGGTAAGGGTACCTTTACATGTCACAACATTGCATGCAATTTCACTTGCAACTTCCTGGTTGCAGTGAAATCATGGACACATTGTTCCATTTTGTGGCTGTGTACAAATGGAACAATGTGTCCATGATTTCACTGCAACCAGTAAGTTGCAAGTCAAATTGCATGCAATGTTGTGACGTGTAAAGGTACCCTAAGGTTGGCAAGGCAATCAAGGGGCTACAGAGAAGAGAATGTCCACAGCACCTCATGAAGAAGGAGCTCATTGAACCCCAAGTGGCGAGACGCACGTGTTCAGCCAGGGAGACCCACCTGGACACATACATATATACAGAAAAGGAACAGCGCCTCTCAAGCTGGTATGCTTTCCAATGCTCCAAAATGTATTCCGTCCATCCCCACGCACAACGTTTCGGTACACAGACCTTTATCAAGTGTATGATAAAGGTCTGCATATCGAAATGTTGTGCGTGGGGATGGACGGAATACATTTTGGAGCATTGGAAAGCATACCAGCTTGAGAGGCGCTGTTCCTTTTCTGTAATCAAGGGGGCTAGTCTGAACCTTAGACTGGGGTTCCCTAACTCATCTTGTTCCCAGAGGTACCCCAGATGGTGAGGAGGTTTGGGTCGCCCCACCCAACCCTCCACACCTGATAAGCCCTAAGCTAAAAGCTCCTACCTCCACCCACAGACTGGGAAAAGCCAAGCACTCCAATAAAAGTGAACAGCAGCAGCTCCAGCAAACACGTCTGCACGGCACGGGTCCTAGAAAAGACATTGACTCTTTCTGCAACACCAGGTGGAGGAAAGTGGAACTACTTCAAGGCTGAAGGAGTGGAGATATGAATGCCCAAAACACACCCCTTCACCTCACTTCCACCTGAATGCTATGACACACGCCTCCACCTGCAGAGCCGCACACGCCTCCACCTGCAGAGCCGCACACGCCTCCACCTGCAGAGCCGCACACGCCTCCACCTGCAGAGCCGCACACGCCTCCACCTGCAGAGCCGCACACGCCTCCACCTGCAGAGCCGCACACGCCTCCACCTGCAGAGCCGCACACGCCTCCACCTGCAGAGGCGCACACGCCTCCACCTGCAGAGGCGCACACGCCTCCACCTGCAGAGGCGCACACGCCTCCACCTGCAGAGCCGCACACGCCTCCACCTGCAGAGGCGCACACGCCTCCACCTGCAGAGCCGCACACGCCTCCACCTGCAGAGCCGCACACGCCTCCACCTGTAGAGCCGCACACGCCTCCACCTGCAGAGCCGCACACGCCTATACACGGCCATATGTAACAAAGTGTTGCTGGGTTCCCTTTAAACCACTGTATAAGTAACCAGTGTTATGTAACCCTCCCTGCAGGCCTCCTCTTGCCTTGTATAGTCCTTTGGAGCTTTTCAGGATGATGGTACTAAATGCGACTGATTTATGGAGCTTTATACAGCAGGCCATCTGATTATTGCTCTCTGAAACGCGCCAGCAGCTCACATGACGTTCTGAACAACAACAGGGTCACTTGAGGATGTGTTTAAAGCGTTTTTTTAATGTGCGAAAGGAAATACTGAGAAATACTTTGTGATCCTCCAGCCTACAGAAAGACAACTTCCTACAAACAGCAACATTTCTCTCTATTAATAGCATGTTTCATAGAAAGTGAAAGACGTCTTTTCTACGTGTTTCCGCTGGAGGAAGAAGAAAACCGTACAGGCAACTGAGTGCAAAAAGAAAACCTAAAGTGCAAAAGTGCCTAAAGGGGGCAATCATGGGGCACCAGTGCCCAGATATATTCAAAAGGGTAAACGACGTGGGCACTAAACGGGTTGCCAGCATCAGTAGGTTTGGGCAACCAAATTAAGAAATGGAAGGTGCATAGTCAAGAAAACGCAGCTAATTCGTACATTTCACTACATTTTAAAACCTAAAGTGCAAAGTGCTCAAAGGGGGCAATCATGGGGCATCACTGACCAGATATATTCAAAAGGGTAAACGACGTGGGCACTAAACGGATTGCCGGCATCAGTAGGTTTGGGTGACCATGTGAATAACAGGAAGGCACGAAGTTTAGAAAATGCAGCTAATACTGTACATATTTACTATATATAATACACATTTCACTGCACTTTAAAACCTAAAGTGCAAAGTGTCCCGAGGGTACAACGATGGGGAATTAGTGAGTTACCTTCGAAAGAGTTAAAGACGCGGGCACTAACCGGGCTGTTGACATCAGTAGGTTTGGGCAACCAAATTAAGAAAAGGAAGGTGCATAGTCAAGAAAACGCAGCTAATTCGTATCTGTATAATACACATTTCACTACATTTTCAAACCTAAAGTGCAAAGTGCTCAAAGGGGGCAATCATGGGACACCAGTAACCAGATATATTCAAAAGGGTAAACGACGTGGGCACTAAACGGGCTGCTGGCATCATTAGGTTTGGGTGACGATATGAAGACAGGAAGGCACGAAGTTTAGAAAATGCAGCTAATTCATATCTATATAAGACACATTTTACTGCACTTTAAAACCTAAAGTGCAAAGTGTCCGAGGATACAATGATGGGGAATCAATGAGAGATCTTTGAAAAAGTAAAAGACGCCGGCTTTAACCGGGTCCCTGGTGTCAAAAGGTTTGGGTGAGTGTATGAATAAAAGGAAGGTGCGTAGACAACAAAACACGGCTAATTCATATCTATAGAATATGTATTTCACTGCACTTTAAAGCCTAAATGCAAAATGTCCACTGTATACATTCACACATTTGCGTATTATGTTGCACATTTTTGCCGCGATTTTCGGCCGCGCTTTTTTGCGCAACAAAATATGCCGGGGCTTTCACACACCGCGCTTTCTTCTGCTGATGTCACAGAGGGGAGGAAGAATCCTGGTTCCCCCTCCCCTCTGTGACATTTGTGACCGCCCCCATCAGATTTCACAGTGTATTAATATACACTGCAAAATCTAAATGAAATAAAGGCAAATGTATGAAAAATAATAAAGAATGAATTCTTACCCTTTCCGACTAACTTTCTCCGGTCTCCCGTGCAGAGGCAAGGCGACGTATCGTCCTGCCAGGGCCTGCCGTGATGTCAGAGGACGTCACAGGCTCAGATTGCACAATGTGTGAACGCAGCCTAAAGTGCAAAGTGACCAGATATCTTTGAAAGAGTAACAGATGCGTGCACGGAGTTGCCCGTATCAATGGGTTTGGGCGACCATATGAATAAAAGGCGCATAGTCAAGAAATCGCAGCTCATACATATCTATATACCAGTTTCGGGCCTTTCACATCAGTGTTTTTTTGCTGATGTGCGGCAGATCCGGCATATTTACCGCATCTACTGGATCTGCCGCCTAATGGCTGCACTTGTGGCGTTGATCCAGCAAGCCCCTTGCATTGTGTATGGGGCTTGCAGTCCGGTGCAGCAAGTGTGGTTACGCCGGATCGGCTGGATCCGGCACTTGCAGCCGTGAAAAAAAAAAAGCTGCAAGCATTGTGCTTGGTGATGTACAGCTTTACACTGCTCCATCTGACGCTCAGCATTGTGCTTGGTGATGTACGTTTGTACACTGCTCCATCTGACGCTCAGCATTGTGCTTGGTGATGTACGTTTGTACACTGCTCCATCTGACGCTCAGCATTGTGCTTGGTGATGTACGGCTGTGCGCTGCTTCTTCTGATGCTAGGCATTGTGCTTGGTGATGTACGTCTGTACACTGCTCCATCTGACGCTCAGCATTGTGCTTGGTGATGTATGGCTGTACACCGCTCCTTCTGATGCTAAACATTGTGCTTGGTGATGTAAGGCTGTACACCACTCCTTCTGATGCTAGGTATTGTGCTTGGTGATGTACGGCTGTACACCGCTCCTTCTAATGCTAAGCATTGTGCTTGGTGATGTACGGCTGTACACCACTCCTTCTGATGCTAGGTATTGTGCTTGGTGATGTACGGCTGTACACCGCTCCTTCTAATGCTAAGCATTATGCTTGGTGATGTACGGCTGCACACCGCTCCTTCTGATGCAAGGCATTTTTCTTGGTGATGTACGGCAGTACAACGCTCCATCTGACACTCAGCATTGTGATTGATGTACGGCTGTACACTGCTCCATCCGACACTCGGCATTGTGCTTGGTGATGTACAGCTTTACACCGCTCCATCTGATTATAGGTATTGTGCTTGGTGATGTATGGCTGTACACAGCTCCTTCTGATGCTAGGCATTGTGCTTGGTGATCTACAGCTGCATTTGAGTGGGAGAGGATGAGAACATTGGTGGAGTGAAGAGTATAATGACACTGCATTGTATAGAGGTTTATTATTTCTTTTCTTTACAATAATACATCTATATTATAATTTGTGGCTCTTTTTAGTAATATGTATGATCAGACAGAAGTTTCGTTGGTGGTAGAGCACTTTTATTATTGGCACAGACACTTGCTGCCTTTTGCCTCCATAGAAAGCGAAAGATCATCAGATTCCAATTGCGGAAATAACAACTGTATAAAGACTGCCCCCTAGTGGATATAAGAGGCATCATCTGGTTATTGTGCTGAGGATCAATACATGACCTGCTGTATGCAAATCTGAGCTTCAATACCAAATCCAGGCTGTGGGTCAGAGAGGGGATCTGTCTTATAAAAACAAAAGCAGACACGATTTTGTATATATACAGTTGTGGCCAAAAGTATTGACACCCCTGCAATTCTGTCAGATAATACTCAGTTTCTTCCTGAAAATGATTGCACTCACAAATTCTTTGGTATTATTATCTTCATTTAATTTGTCTTCAATGAAAAAAAACACAAAAAGAATTGTCCTAAAGCCAAATTGGATCTAATTCCACACCAAACATAAAAAAGGGGTGGACATAAGTATTGGCACTGTTAGAAAATCATGTGATGCTTCTCTAATTTGTGTAATTAACAGCACCTGTAACTTACCTGTGGCACCTAACAGGTGTTGGTAATGACTAAATCACACTTGCAGCCAGTTGACATGGATTAAAGATGACTCAACCTCTGTCCTGTATCCTTGTGTGTACCACATTGAGTATGGAGAAAAGAAAGAAGACCAAAGAACTGTCTGAGGACTTGAGAAACCAAATAGTGAGGAAGCATGAGCAATCTCAATGATACAAGTCCATCTCTAAAGACCTGAATGTTCCTGTGTCTACCGTGCGCAGTGTCATCAAAAAGTTTAAAGCCCATGGCACTGTGGCTAACCTCCCTAGATGTGGACGGAAAAGAAAAATTGATGAGAGATTTCAACACAAGATTGTGCGGATGGTGGATAAAGAACCTCGACTAACATCCAAACAAGTTCAAGCTGCCCTGCAGTCCGAGGGTACAACAGTGTCAACCTGTACTATCCGTCGGCGTCTGAATGAAAAGTAACTGTATGGTAGGAGACCCAGGAAAACCCCACTTCTTACCCTGAGACATAAAAAAGCCAGGATGGAGTTTGCCAAAACTTACCTGAGAAAGCCTAAAACGTTTTGGAAGAATGTTCTCTGGTCAGATGAGACAAAAGTAGAGCTTTATGGGCAAAGACATCAACATAGAGTTTACAGGAGAAAAAAAGAGGCATTCAAAGAAAAGAACACGGTCCCTACAGTCAAACATGGCGGAGGTTCCCTGATGTTTTGAGGTTGCTTTGCTGCCTCTGGCACTGGACTGCTTGACCGTGTGCATGGCATTATGAAGTCTGAAGACTACCAACACATTGTGCAGCATAATGTAGGGCCCAGTGTGAGAAAGCTGGGTCTCCCTCAGAGGTCATGGGTCTTCCAGCAGGACAATGACCCAAAACACACTTCAAAAAGCTCTAGAAAATGGTTTGAGAGAAAGCACTGGAGACTTCTAAGGTGGCCAGCAATGAGTCCAGACCTGAATCCCATAGAACACCTGTGGAGAGATCTAAAAATGGCAGTTTGGAGAAGGCACCACCCTTCACATATCAGGGACCTGGAGCAGTTTGCCAAAGAAGAATGGTCTAAAATTCCAGCAGATCATTGTAAGAAACTCATTGATGGTTACCGGAAGCGGTTGATCACAGTTATTTTGGCTAAAGGTTGTGCAACCAAGTATTAGGCTGAGGGTGCCAATACTTTTGTCCGGCCCATTTTTGGCGTTTTGTGTGAAATGATCAATGTTTTGCTTTTTGCTTCATTCTCTTTTGTGTTTTTTCATTGAAGACAAATTAAATGAAGATAATAATACCAAAGAATTTGTGATTGCAATCATTTTCAGGAAGAAACTGAGTATTATCTGACAGAATTGCAGGGGTGTCAATACTTTTGGCCAACACTGTATCTATCTATCTATGTTGTAATTTATAATTGTGTTTTTTTTCTTGCCCCATAAATTACCAACTAAACCACTGTACAATTACACAATAATGCTGCAGAGTAAATTCTGACAAACATTATATAGATGTGAACATTCGGGATGAGCGAGTATACTCGTTACTATTCAGTACTCACAGATTAGTACGGTATTCAGGCTACTCGTTACTCCCCGAGTTTCCTTGTTATTACTTGTTCAGAGTAGCGAGTACAATGCAAGTCAATGGGAACTTGTCACACGGAGGGCGGGGATACTGTGTTCCTCCCCCTGTGTGACATGTCGGGGCTGTAGTTTCACTCTCGTGGTATATCTATATACACTTCGTAGGTGAAATAAAAGTTAACAAAAAGGTGTTAAAAATAGAAAAATAAAATTCTCACCTATCCGCCGGCTGTCCAGGACCCGAGGAGAAGACATCCGATCGGCTGCGAGGATTGGAACGATGTGATTGGCCGGTAGTGATCAGCTGATGTGTCACATGAGAGCATCAGCTGACTGCCCGCCCAAACCCACCGGCTGAGGTGTCGACAGTGGGCGGTTTAAACACAGCTGATCTGACAGCTGATTAAATCGCTCAGCTGATGTTTTTTTTTGCTGCGTTAATATCGCCTTGAATAGGGCCTGGACAGACCTTTTAAAAACATGTAAAATCATTCTTGTACCTTTGTAGTTTCCATGTTATCAGCATTGTCAGATCCTGCAGGGAGCTGCTGCATTAGGCTGGTTTCACATCAAGATTTTGTGTGTCCGTGTGGATCCTGGTGTGGATCCTGTTTTTTGCAGGATCACACGGACAGATCTGAGGACACTCTTTGTGACGGATCCGATTTTGTGACGGATCCGATTTTACGATCTTTGAAGCCATAAAAATCATTCTGCGCATGCGTGGTGCACTAAATCGGATTCAAGAAACGATACGATTTTCTAGCGGATCTGACAACCATAGATCCCCATGTTATTTACTGCGGACAGCATCTGATCAGTGCCTGTCCGATTGTGTCCCATTTGACCAAAATCGCAGCGGACTCCGATTTTGGGGATGGGAAAAAACCTGACACAATCGGATGCCATTTAAGGACCAATCTGATCACATCCATGCCCATAGGGATACATGGAGGCCAAAACACATGGATTTGACATCTTTCTTTGTCTTTTCTTTGACCAAAGTATCCAAGCTTTATTGAAACCGACACAAAGAACTTTAAAATCTGCATCAAAAATCGCATCATGCGGACAGGGATGGTTTAGGTGCGTATTTCTGATAGTAGGTGCAGATTTTGGAAGTCAAAGATCTCCTCCACCAACTCATCGTGTGAACATTGACCTAAGTAGGGACCCAGTAAAGAGAGAGCCCGTGATGTGGCTACTGGGCTCGTATAACACGGCTCTTTGTTTATATGCTGAGTATCTCAATCCTTTCATGTCTCTCCTTAGCAGTAATGCATGTTTATATTCCTATATTCATTGTTCATATCCCTTAGCATTTTAGAGGGCAACTGTGTCTTCTTATTATTATATAATAGACGGGGATCTGACTCTATCGCATCAGGTGATTCTAGCAAATGTGCGATTATATATTAGTCCAACTACTCCCACTATTAATTGCAGCACCACCGAGGAGGGCGGAGGGAGCTGTTGCTGCACCAGGTGGCCGTGGCTTGGCAGGCGCTGCTGCTGCTCGCCATCCTCCTGTGTGCTTTTTTTTTCCTTGTACTCTCTCACCCCTGTGCACTCTCTTTCCCCTTGTGCTGTCTCTCCCCCTGTGCGCGCTCTCTCCCTTTGTGTTGTCTGTCCCCACCCTGTGCATTCTTCCTTACCCCTGTATACTCTCTCTCAACCTATACACTCTTCCCTTGTGCTGTGTCTGCCCCCTGTGCACTCTCCCCCTGTGCGCTCTCTCTCCCCTTGTGCTGTCTTTCCCCTGTGTGCTCTCTCCCCTTGTGCTGTTTCTCCCCCTGTGCACTGTCTCTTCACTTGTGCTGTCTCTCCCCCCTGTGTGCTCCCTCTTCCCCATGTGCACTTTCTCTTCCCTTGTGCTGTCTCTCTCCCCTGTGCGCTCTCTCCTCTTGTGCTGTCTCTCCACCCTGTGTGCTTTCTCTCCCCCAGTGCGCTTTCTCTTCCCTTGTGCTCTATCTCCCCCTTGTGTTGTCTCTCCCCCTTGTGCGCTGTCTCTCTCCCCTTGTGCTGTCTCTCCTCCAACAAAAGCTGAGTTGTCAGAAAACTCTTGCACATGCTTGATTATTTTTTTCTGACTTAAGTAGAAAACTCTGTTTTTGAAAGAAGCTGCGTCAATTCTTTCAGCTCTTTGCAGTGTTTTTCTCACCATTAAAAGCAACAAGAAAGTGCAAAACACAATTGCATTTTTTGCTGCATTTTTCTGCTTTCATGGTGAATGAAACTAACTTTATTTAAACATGTGCTGTGGACAAAGGACATCAAAAATGCAGAAAAAAAGCACAAAACCAGTTTTTTGGAAACACCTTTTTTTACCTACAAGAGAGAACAGGTTTTGGCTGCAGCAAAAACGCAATGTGTGAACGAGGCCTTAGCATTTTCTGCCCATGCTACAAAAACAGAATGAATTCCATTCATAAAGTCACATTACAGCAGGGAGATAATAGAGCCACATCTTGTGCTATGTTAATAAATGACTGGCGCCCCTTCTGATCTTTTATAGACTGGATTATCGGAAGTATAAATCCGAATTATAAGTGAGAGAATATTTAGGAAAGTCCTTGTGACTGGACTGTACCGTTGAGCTGTGGAAATAGGAGATGAGTATTTAGCAATGATTACAGACTCGTTACCGGTTATTGATAGTTCCCTTTAAATTACATAATTATTAGTGATGCTGATGATGGTTCATATGTAAAGACCATTATCTGCCATATTATTAAAGAGCAAGAGGGTTGTCTATGATCACTATAGTCATGGGCTCCCCTCAGGATTGGTCATCTATATGAGATTCGGCACCCAGCACCCACCAAGCAGGTGCTCATTGCTCCACCTCGGGTACCTTAGCTCTCATTGCAGTGAATATGATCGGAGCGACTGTACATAAGAGCGAACTGTTGCACAGTGCACGGCTTTGTATATTATGACATCTGGTCCTTGTCCACCCATATATATATATAGATGTTTTTTTTCCCAGAGACAGGCATTGACTAAATAGCGACCCTGTAAAGAGAGATGCCGTGATGTGGCTACTGGGCTCATATAAAACTGGCCTTTTTTATATGCGAAGTATTTACATTTTTTCATGTTTTTCCTTAGCAGTAATGCATGTCATATTCTTATATTCATAGTTTGCTTCCCTTAGCATTTCAGAGGGCAACTGTCTCTTCATTTATTATACTACTAGACAAGGCCCCGATTGTATCGCATCAGGCAATTCTAGAACATGTGCAACTATATATTAGTCCAAATTCTCCTGCTACTAATGGTAGCGCTACCAAGGAGGGCGGGGGGAGCCGCTGCTGCACGGGGTGGCGTGGCTCGGCAGGCGCTGCTGCTGCACGCCATCCCCTGTGCTCTCTCTCTCTCCTTGTAATGTCTCTCACCCAAGTTTGCTCTCTTTCCCCTTGTGCTTTCTCTCCCACCTGTGTACTCTCTTCCCCCTGTGAACTCTCTTATCCCCGTGTGCTCTCTCTACCAAGTGCGTTCTCTCTCCTCTTATGCTGTCTCTCCGCTTGTGCTCTCTCTCCTCTTGTGCTGATTCTCCTCCATGGTGCTCTCTTTTCCCTTGTGCTGGCTCTCCCCCCCTTTGTGCGACTCTCTCTCCTCTTGTACTGATTCTCCTCCATGTGCACTCTCCCCTTGTGCTGGCCCTCCCCCTTTTCACACTCTCTCCCCTTCTGCCTCTCTCCCCCTGTGCGCTCTCCCTTCCCATGTGCGCTCTCTCTCCCCTTGTGCTGTCTCTCACCCCAGGTCTCTCTCTTCCCCCTGTATGCTTTCTCTCCCCCTGTGAACTCTTTTCCCCTGTGTGCTGTCTCTCCTGTGTGCCTTCTACTGTATGTGCTCTCCCCTTGTACTGTTCTCTGACCTGTCTTCCTCTTTGCGATTCTCTCATATTGCTCTCTCCCCTTGTGCTGTCTCTCCCCCTGTGCGCTCTCTCTCCCCTTGTGCTGTCTTTCCCCCGTGCACTCTCTCCTTGTGCTGTCTCTTACCCAGTGCACTTTTTGCCCACGTCTGTCTCTCCCCTTGACCTGTCCCCATGCACTCTCTCTTCTCTTGTTATGTCTCTCTCCACTATGCGCTTTCCCCTCCCCCTTTGCTGTCTCTCCCTTGTGCACATTCTCCCTCTTGTGCTCCCTCTCCCACCTGTGTGCTCTCTCCCCTTGGCCTGTCTCTCCACCTCTGCACTCTCTCTCCCCTTGTGCTGTCTCTTCCACATGCGTTTTCTCTCCTCTTGTGCTGTTTTCTCCCTGTGTGCTTCTCTCCCCCTGTTGTGCGCTATGTCATCACTCACTTTTGTGTGACGTCTCTCTCCCCCTGTAAGCTGAGGAGCCGCGGCAGCAGCAGGATGGGTCCGCCCCAAGGGTATGAAGAAGCGGACCCAAGCGCAGGCGATAATGAATGCTGTGTTGCAGGCATTCCGTCCCGGACGGCGTGTGCCCCTCATCACAGATGTCCTATAGATGTCGCTGTTTTTTGACTGATTACCAACTGACTGATCATCCAAAAATATGAGCTTCTTCACATTCCAGTTTAACTGTGATTTTCCAGTTTAACTGAATTTACACAATGTCCTACGGGTGGCGTTGTTTTTGGAACAAACTTACAGACTGGATAGGGCTTTTATATAGTAGATATGTTATGTTTAGTATGCACCTGTTCAGACTTGCATGTTAGGAAATGCCGTCGGTTTATTTTTATTATTTCTTCCTATGGACCTAAGCGGTGGAGTACCCAAAAGAAACAGGTACCCTCTTCTGAGAGATGAGGTGCATGCAGTACGGACTTCTGCCACCGGTGAATATTTGTGGAACCCTTTTGACTAGAATGCCAGCCATCATTATTGGGTAAGGATGCGTTTGGCTCCAGGAATTTTTTTTTAACAAGTGCAATCTTCCAGGTAGTTGTGATGGTTGATTCATAAGGACAATGAGCAGCTAAAAAGTTTAGTTTCCTTTAGGCAAAACAGTCCCAAACATCGGAAATGGTTGTTCTGCTACAAACCGCCTACAAGGAAGCAGCAAGTGTAAAAGACAAGTTTCTGTATGGTTCTCCCATTGTAAATGAGCTAAAATAGCTAATATTGATCAAACCTCTTCCGGACATCCTCCGACCGCTCATTGCGGAAGATCTCGTGGGACCATCATGAACTTGTGGAGTTGACTCATGGAGTTCTCAAATGAATTGCAACCACATTTTCGTGACTTACAACAACCATGTCCAATGCTTTTTTTTTCCAAAAAGAAACAAAACTTCATAACCTCACGTTGTTTGAGTGAATCGGCCATCACAAAATAAGTATAAGACTGAACAACTCATTAAGAGTCGGAGGGGGATGTTTGGCTCACCGACTCCACAGCCCTGCTTAGAAGGGTTCCTCGAACATTCACCTAGCGGCGTTAATCTGAACTACAAGTGCCCCAGTGCCCCAATCTCCAGAAGATTGTTCCTATTTATTTTTGGTACCTCCTTCATATGTAACGGGCTTTTTTTCCAATAAGTAGGAGTTGTCCAAAACCGTGTGAATCGGCCATCCCAAGATATGCGAAAGATTGAACAACTGGGAAAAAAACCCACTAGAGCCAAACACAACCTTCCCCAAGAACGTCAGCTGATGGACTGACTCCGAAGGGTTCCTCAAAGATTCACCTAGCGGCGTTAGTCTGGACTACAAGCGCCCCAACCTCCAGGAGATTATTCCTGTTTATTTTTGGTACCTACTTCATATTAGAGGGCTTTTTCTAACAAGTAGGAGTTGTCCAAAAATGTGTGAATCAGCCAACACAAAATATGCAAAAGGGGTTCCTCGAATGCTCACTAGCGGCTTTAGTCTGAACTACAAGCGCTCCAACTTACAGAAGATTATTCCTGTGTATTTTTGGTACCTCCTTTAATATGTAAAGGGATTTTTCTAACAAGTTTAAGTTGTCCAAGAACGTGTGAATCAGCCATCACAAATTATGCGAAAGATTGAACAACTCGTAAAAAAAACCTCACTAGTAAATCCCAACCTTCCTCAATAACGTCGGCTGGGGACTGACTCAGAAGGGTTCCTCGAACAGTCACCTAGCGGCGTACACTTAGGGGACATTCTCAGCGATCCCTACAACGACACAGCCTGGTAAGGATCTCGGGAAAGTCGCTATGTGGTCACTGGTGAGATGTCAAACAGTCAGATCTACTCAACGACAAAGCAACGATACGGCGGTCATTGGGATCTCTGTCACACAGCAGCTAGTCTGACGACTCAGATCTACGTGACCTGAGTTCTGAGTCGCCAACGAGGTCGTTGTTAAGTCATCAAACACTCCGATGCATGCTGGCCAGCGGGAACCTGACGTTCAAAAAATGGTCCAGGCCATTCCAACACGATTGACGATGTCACAGGGGGGCCGCGGACGCTGCTACGTATCAAACATGGCGAGGTCGCTGTTGTGTCACAAAAGCTGTGATGTATCGGCGATCTCGCCAGGTGTGACGGGGCTTTCAGTCTGTACTACAACGCCCCAACACGAGATTTTCCTGTTTATTTTTGGTACCTTCTTCAAGGCCTTCTAACTTTTAGGAGTTGTCCAAAATGGAGAATCCCTTTAATTCCGCCACTCTTGAAGATAACATTGACTGAGCCACATTTATCGGCTACATAAGTGCTTCAGGAAGGACGAATAATCAGCCGTAATGTGTCTGCTGACTGGTCTTACGTTGGATATCATTTCTATGTACTGTATTCTTATCTGCGCACTTGAGAGGACGCCGGCAAATATTTGTTTGGTTCCCATAGTGAGTAGAGTGTAAACTTTTTTAATGAGATCCAAAGTGCGTTGGATTTCGTTATGGGACACAATGCCTCTTTGACTATTTCGGCTTCTTCAGAAGAAATGTATTTTAACTAAATGGCCTTGGAAGTGCTGCTGACTTCTTACTGTTTTGTTGTAGGTTAATATTGTTTTATTGGAAGGAGCAGCTTTAATATGGCTTTTCACATCATCTACAATTTCTTTTTCCTTTTTACATGTATTTTTATTTTTATAGCACCACCATATTGCAAAAGAAGGCAGCACTCCAAAAAGAGATGCAAAATATTGCAGACTTTATTAGAGATCGCTCATAACGCTTCAATATAGTTTTTCCAAATTAACCTGTTAGTATTATGTTTTTAATTAATATATATTTTTTTTAGGTGTGAGCATAAACCAAAGAAAACCCATGCAAAGTTAACGCTGTGTTGTCCCTGGCAGGAATCGAACCCACTACCTCAACATTTTTAAGCAATATATAAACAAAAAGCAAACCTAAAAGTTCAAATCACCCCCAAAATTAAAAAAAAAAAAACATATTTGATATTGTTCTTTCTGTAAAAGTCTGATTTTTTTAAATATAAAATGATTTAATCCATACAATAAATGGCATAAAGAAAAGAAGAATCAAGTCTGATGTCACGAGTGGTAGAAAGGGACAATGGGATTGGGTAGCAGGATGGCAGTGATGGGCAAAAGGCTATCAGGGAATTAGTTTGACCCTAAGACTGGGGGGTCCTTGGCTGACCCTGTTCCCAGAAGTACCGCTAAAGGTGAGGATGTCTGGGTCGCCATCCTTGCCCTGCTCCTGACCAGCCCTAGGCTATAACCTCCTCACCTCCACCCAGGGACTGGGCTAAGTACAGCAACTCCAGACAGAAGGCAATCTCCATGAAGTTACAAAGCAAGGCTTCAGCAGAACAGCATACAGCGTCTACACAGCACACAGTGTCTACACAGCACACAGTGTTTGCAGAGAATTAACTCTTTCACTGACAAGATACATATATACACAGCTCAAAAAAATAAAGGGAACAATGTTAAATGTTCCCTTTATTTTTTGGAGCAGTCCCAGACACAGTCAATTGTCAAACAGTAGTACACTGCTCAAAAAAATAAAGGGAACATTTAACATTGTTCCCTTTATTTTTTTGACCAGTCTCTCTACAGGGTGGGCCATTTTTTATGGATACACCTACATAAATGGGAATGGTTGGTGATATCAGCTTCCAGTTTGTGGCACATTAGTATATGGGAGGGGGAAAATTTTCCCAGATGGGTGGTGACCATGGCGGCCATTTTGAAGTCGGCCATGTTGGATCCAACTTTATTTTTTATAATGGGAAGAGGGTCATGTGACAGATCAAACTTACCGTATATACTCGTGTATAAGCCAACCCGTGTATAAGCCGACCCCCTACTTTTGCCCCAAAACCTGGGAAAACCTATTGACTCGTGTATAAGCTGAGGGTGGACCCCAGCACAGGTATACAGGCCTCCCAGTGGTAGTATACAGCAGCCTCCCCAGTGGTATACAGGCCTCCCCAGTGGTAGTATACAGCAGCCTCCCCAGTGGTATACAGGCCTCCCCAGTGGTAGTATACAGCAGCCTCCCCAGTGGTGTATACAGGCCCCAGCAGTATTACAGCAGCCTCCCCAGTGGTGTATACAGCAGCCTCCCCAGTGGTGTATACAGCAGCCTCCCCAGTGGTAGTATACAGCAGCCTCCCAGTGGTAGTATACAGCAGCCTCCCCAGAGGTGTATACAGCAGCCTCCCCAGAAGTGTATACAGCAGCCCCAGTGGTGGTATATACAGGCAGCCCCAGAGGTGTATACAGCAGCCCCAGTGGTGGTATATACAGGCAGCCCCAAAGGTGTATACAGGCAGCCCCAGTGGTGGTATATACAGGCAGCCCCAGAGGTGTATACAGCAGCCCCAGTGGTGGTATATACAGGCAGCCCCAGAGGTATATACAGGCAGCCCCAGAGGTGTATACAGGCATCCCCAGAGGTGTATACAGCAGCCCCAGTGGTGGTATATACAGGCAGCCCCAGTGGTGGTATATACAGGCAGCCCTAGAGGTATACAGCAGCCCCAGTGGTGGTATATACAGGCAGCCCCAGTGGTGTAAACAGCAGCCCCAGTGGTGGTATATACAGGCAGCCCCAGAGGTGTATACAGCAGCCCCAAATGCTGGCACTTGCCCCCCTGCTTGTAAGGCCCCCGCCCCCCCCCCGGCTGCTTATCTTACCATCCCTGGTATTCTGCATCGCGCGCGCAGGTCCCTCCGTGCTCCCGTCCTCCGTGCTCCCGGCGTCAGCTGCATCCGGGGTCCCCGGCCGTCGCATAGCGATGACGTCATGCGACCGGCCGGTCACATGACCCCGGATGCTACGGAGGACGGGAGCACGGAGGGACCTGCGCGCGCGGTGCAGAATACCAGGGATGGTAAGATAAGCAGCCGGGGTGGGGCCTTACAAGCAGGGGGGCAAGTGCCAGCATTTGGGGCATGTATTTAGATATGCACTGCTTCCCCTGCCGCTGATTGACAGTATCTTCACAGCATAGACAATTGCCTTCAGATGAGGGATGAGGGAAACTTTGTGAATGGTGAAGAAACCAAACAAACCCAGCGCTATTGGTCTGACACTAACCCACAGTGGATAGATCCCTCCAAGGACTGCTGGAACACAAACATTGATGGTATGGTGCGGTATATGGGGTACAAAGATAGTAAGGCCATTCCTCATCAATGGAGACCTCAATGCCACTGGATATGTGAATCATGTAGCAATCTCAGATATCCAGTGGCATTGAGATTTCCATTGATGAAGAATGGCCCCACTATCTTTGTACCCCATACACCACATCATACCATCAATGTCTGTGTTCCATTTGCTTTAACTTTCAGCATTTCATCCCACTTAGGCGGCCGTCACACGGTTCAATATCTTGAACGATATCGGTTAAGTGATCTCCTTTTTGATCGCTTAAGCGATATCGTTTGTGCATCGTTACGTGCGATCAAGCGATTTTACAATGTAAAATCGCTTGATCGTGACACCACAGATATGAGAGCCGGAGCTCATATCAAGCGATGAACGATTTAACAATCTGCTTCATCGTGGTGTGTGACACCACGGTGAACAATCTCCCAGCGGCAGAGCCTATGCTGGGAGATGGTATCTATGGTAAACGTCGGGTTACTAAGCACCGCGCGGCACCTAGTAACCCGATGTGTACCATAGTTACCAGCGAGATCGCGGATCCGCATCGCTGGTGAGTCTGTCTGTGTGACATCTCACCAGCGAAGTGAGCGATATCGTTAGCGATCGCGCGTGCACGTGATCGCTTACAATATCGCTCTCGATATTGTAGCGTGTGACAGCCGCCTTAGTGTTTTCTCTTCTATAACATTTTGCAGTTAATCATGTGGTTTTCTCAGCACATAAACAAGATTTGGGTATTGGAAAGAGGTGTGAAAATAGCAAAAGTGCAAAAATAATCATTCGCTCCAGCGAGAAGTCGGTTAAAGGTCACAATCTGCAGATAAAATACCAAAATGATATAAACAGGAAATTATTTGGACGTATATTATGTTTCCATAGGGACAGAATTATATAAATGGCTGAGCTGTGGGCACCATAGGTGCTGCTCTATGATGCTTCTCAATGAGACCAGCTACACACTTTATCATTATTATTATTATTATAATATCAACATTTATTCCAGGGCGCTTTACATGTGAAAAGGGACATACATAAACAAGTATAATAATTATGAGCAATACAAGGCACAGACAAGTACAGGAAGAGAGGACCCTGCCCATGAGGGCTCAGTCTACAAGGGATGGGTGAGGATACAGTAGGTGAGGAGAGAGGACCCTGCCCACGAGGGCTCACAGTCTACAAGGGCTGGGTGAGGACACAGTAGGTGAGGAGAGAGGACCCTGCCCATGAGGGCTCACAGTCTACAAGGGAGGAATGAGGATACAGTAGGTGAGGAGAGAGGACCCTGCCCACGAGGGCTCACAGTCTACAAGGGAGGAATGAGGATACAGTAGGTGAGGAGAGAGGACCCTGCCCACGAGGGCTCACAGTCTACAAGGGATGGGTGAGGATACAGTAGGTGAGGAGAGAGGACCCTGCCCACGAGGGCTCACAGTCTACAAGGGATGGGTGAGGATACAGTAGGTGAGGAGAGAGGACCCTGCCCACGAGGGCTCACAGTCTACAAGGGATGGGTGAGGATACAGTAGGTGAGGAGAGAGGACCCTGCCCACGAGGACTCAGTCTACAAGAGAATGGGTGAGGATACAGTAAGTGAGGAGAGAGGACCCTGCCCACGAGGGCTCACAGTCTACAAGGGATGGGTGAGGATACAGTAGGTGAGGAGAGAGGACCCTGCCCACGAGGGCTCACAGTCTACAAGGGATGGGTGAGGTTACAGTAGGTGAGGGGAGAGGACCCTGCCTGCAAGGGCTCACAGTCTACAAGGGCTTTGTGAGGACACAGTAGGTGAGGAAAGAGGACCCTGCCCGCGAGGGCTCACAGTCTACAAGGTATGTGTGAGGACACAGTAGGTGAGGAGAGAGGACCCTGTCCACGAGGGCTCACAGTCTACAAGGGATGGGTGAGGATACAGTAGGTGAGGGGAGAGGACCCTGCCTGCGAGGGCTCAGTCTACAAGGGATGGGTGAGGATACAGTAGGTGAGGAGAGATGACCCTACCCATGAGGGCTCACTGTCTACAAGAGAATGGGTGAGGATACAGTAGGTGAAGAGAGAGGACCCTGCCCACGAGGGCTCACTGTCTACAAGGGAAGGGTGAGGATACAATAGGAGAGAGTAGAGCTGGTCATGCAGCTAAAGAGTTGTCTAAGTATGGGGGACGCACAGTAGAGATCTTGTATGTGATGGTGGGAAGAAGAGATAAAAGGGGAGTAGAGGAGATCTTGTGAGGATCGGAGGTTACATGCTGGTAAGTACCTGTAGACCATGTCACAGATGTACGGAGAGGACAGGTTGTGGATGGCACTATATGTCATGGTTCGGGTTCTGAACTTGAGTCTGTGGATAATGGGAAGCCAGTGAAGGTAATGACAGAGAGGAGAGGCCGGGGATAGCGGGGGGACAGGTGATTAGTTCCGACATTCTCCTTCCAAGTACTGATCCGACACTCCACATCCTCATAGACACCTATGGACATCACGTTCTGTCCTTAGCCTGTACAAACCAAGTCATAGTTATACTTATTTTTTGTAAAAGAGTGAGGCATATCTCCTACAAGCTCTTTGGGTCCAAATGTGGCCATGATGCCTGTTCACCACAGGCCACAGACTATATGGTACGTGCCACTGTTTATAAAAGGGATTTCCTATAGACTGGGCAGCTAAACAAAATATATATTGTGATATATAGTCCAACGGTCTACGTACGGCCATAAAGTGTATACTTTGATGGATTCTCCTGTCCTATTCCTCCAATAACCTTCTCTGTGTCACATTTCAGGTGGTGACATTATGGTACAGAGCACCCGAAGTTCTCCTCCAGTCCAGCTATGCCACACCGGTGGACCTATGGAGCGTTGGATGTATATTTGCAGAAATGTTTCGACGAAAGTAAGATTTATTTATAACCTGTCATAATTAATCCTTTGTTACTAAATCTATCTACAGTACCATAGTACTGATCGTAACCTGCACCGTCTATATGCCACTGCCAGAGATTGACATTTACATGGTTAATCATGTTGAGAAGTTAAAGGGGTTGGGTAACATCTCTTTATTCCACCCAATCTGCCCCACAAGCCTGTTATCCATTTTGACATCCAGCAAATATTAATGCATCCAAGTGGTATATTTGCTAGCTTCCGAGAGTTGCAGCCGGACCTTTGCACCCTTACTGTCAAATTGGGGGTTTATGCAAACCTTCTTAACCCCATAACGAGCCGGCTCCATACATGGCAGGTGTCAGCTGTGTTATACAGCCACCATCTGCCTCTAATAGCAGCGATTGGAGCTAGCTCCCATTGCTGCTGTTTAACCTTGTAGATGTAAATGTCAATCTCTGACAGCGACATATAAGCGGTGTAAGCTTCCAATCAGGCACCCATCACCCCACTCCATATCACTCCCACCCTAGTACTCCTTTGAAGCTTTGACAGTGACCGGGCTTCATTGGAGACTGCTATATTTACTTTATACAGCAATATTCCAGTATATCTTATATATAAATACCGGAGGGATTTGTGACGTCACATCCGTCACTTTGTCCCAGTATCCGGTCATTGTGCCCAGAGGTACACCCGCTCAGGGTGACCAAAGATGGCGGACGTAAGCGGGAGCCGGGACTCATAGAGCCCGCTACGCTTACGGCCGCCCCTAACACACACACACACACACACACACACACACACACACACACACACCACACACACAACACACACACACACACTCACAGTCGACTATACTTACCACCTCGCCTCCGTCTTCTCCGCCGCTGACATGTGGCCGCCCCTGGAGCTCTGGATCCAGTATGGCGTCTGGGAAATCTCATGAGACTTCCCGGACGCCATATTGGATCCATGACTCCAGGGGCGGCGACATACTTTCTCCAATATGGCGTCCAGGAAGTCTCGCGAGATTTCCCGGACGCCATATTGGATCCAGAGCTCCAGGGGCGCTGACATGGCGGCGGAGGAGGATACAGCTGGATCGCGCCGCTGGAGCCCGGAGAGGTGAGAATTTTTAACCCCTGCCGTCTGCACGAGAGGAGGGGGAGAGGGGAGCACCGGGGCCTGCAAAGGGGAGAGCAGCACTCTCCTCAGTCCTCTGCCCCCTCCAACCTCTGCCCCCTCCAGCCTCTGCCCCCTCCAGCCTCTGCCCCCTCCAGCCTCTGCCCCCTCCAGCCTCTGCCCCCTCCAGCCTCTGCCCCCTCCAGCCTCTGCCCCCTCCAGCCTCTGCCCCCTCCAGCCTCTGCCCCCTCAGTCCTCTGCCCCCTCAGTCCTCTGCCCCCTCCAGCCTGTGCCCCCTCCGTCCTCTGCCCCCTCCGTCCTCTGCCGCCTCCGTCTTCTGCCCCCTCCGTCCTCTGCCCCCTCCGTCCTCTGCCCCCTCCATCCTCTGCCCCCTCCAGCCTGTGCCCCCTCCGTCCTCTGCCCCCTCCAGCCAGTGCTCCCTCCGTCCTCTGCCCCCTCCAGCCCGTGCCCCCTCCGTCCTCTGCCCCCTCCAGCCCGTGCCCCCTCCGTCCTCTGACCCCTCCAGCCCGTGCCCCCTCCAGCCTGTGCCCCCTCCATCCTGTGCCCCCTCCGTCCTGTGCCCCTTCCGTCCTGTGCCCCTTCCGTCCTGTGCCCTTTCCGTCCTGTGCCCCTTCCGTCCTGTGACCCTTCCGTCCTGTGACCCCTCCAGCCTGTGCCCCCTCTGTCCTGTGCCCCCTCCGTCCTGTGCCCCCTCCAGCCTGTGCCCCCTCCAGCCTGTGCCCCGGATCCAGGCGGCGGGGAAGACACCGGGTCGGTGGCAAGTATAGCTGAGTGTGTGTATGTGTATGTGTGTGCTGACCACTCTGCCCACGGCGCTGCGCTGACCAATCTCACCGCACTCACTGCTAACCACTGAGCCACCGCACTCACTGCTAACCACTGCGCCACCGCACTCACTGCTAACCACTGCGCCACCGCACTCACTGCTAACCATCGCGCCACCGCACTCACTGCTAACCATCGCGCCACCGCACTCACTGCTAACCACCGAGCCACCGCACTCACTGCTAACCACTGAGCCACCGCACTCACTGCTAACCACTGAGCCACCGCACTCACTGCTAACCACTGAGCCACCGCACTCACTGCTAACCACTGAGCCACCGCACTCACTGCTAACCACTGAGCCACCGCACTCACTGCTAACCACTGAGCCACCGCACTCACTGCTAACCACTGAGCCACACTCTGTTACCCACTGAGCCACCTGTATACACACAATTAATTTCACCGCACTCCCCTAACTATTAGTAAATAAACTATATATAGATTCTAGACTACCCGATTCTTTAGAATCGGGCCGCCATCTAGTAGTATAAATAATCACAGGTTCAGATCCCAGAGGGGGGAAGAACTATAAAAAAAAATATGTAAAAAGAAGTTTAACTTCTTCACCCCCTGGCCTCTTTTCACCTCCATAACCAAGTCAAATTTTATGAGCAATTTCTAAATTTTTCAACAAAATTTACAAAGTCAATTTTGTTAGTGACCCCATCACATTTGAAGTGACTTGAGGGGTCTACATGAGAGAAAACACCCATAAGTGACACCATTGCAAAAACTGCACCCCTCAAACTTTCCAGAATTGCAAAAAGTAAGAATTTTAAAAGAAAATGGACCTTACAATTTGTTGTGCAATTTCTCCTGAGTACGCTGAAACCCCATATGTGGTGCAAAACTACTGTTTCGGCGCTCGGCAGGGCACGGAAGGGAAGGTGACATTTGTCATTTGGAACACAAAATTGTCTGGAATCATTAGCAGACACCATGTTGTTTTTGGAGAGCCCCTGATGTGCCTAAACAGTAGAAACCCCTCACAGGTGACCCCATTTTTGAAACCCCTCAAGGAATTTATCTGGATATGTGTTGGGCACCTTGAACCCCCCCGGTGCTTCACAGAATTTTAAAACATTGATCCGTGGAAATGTGGAAAGACCTTTTTCCCACAAAATGTTTCTTTAGCCACAAAGTTTTGATTTTCACAAGACTAACAAGAGAAAATGGACCATACAGTTTGTTACACCAGTTCTCCTCCATACGTCAATACCCCATATGTGGCCGAAAACTATTTATGAGGCACAATGCAAAGATGAGAAGGGAAGAAGCGCCATATTGGAGTGCAGATTAGCTGTAATGGTTTGCAGGTGCCATATCACATTGGCAGAGGCCTGGAGGGGCCAGAAAAGCAGAACCCCCATAAGTTATCTCATTTTATAATTTACACCACTCAGTGAATTCATCTAGGGGTGCAGGGATCATATTGACACCACAGATGGGTGGTGAAGAAAAAATAATCACATTTTTAACATAAAATATTCGTTTTAGCCCCAGATATTACATGAGGAAATGGATAAAATTGGTACCAAAATTTGTCACGTAGATTTTGCTAATTGTGGCAATACCCTACATGTTGCTGTACTATACTGCTTTACCCAGGGTCAGATATATCTTTGGTGCAACCTTTTGGCCCAAAAGGTTAGGGGGCCCATTTTCCCATCCAAAGCAGATAGAATTGTGTATTTTGATAAGCTAAAGGACTGCAAAGGGGCCCAGTAAACTGTTCTTGCACAGGGGCCCTTTTCTGTCCGTGTCCATCAGTAGCTGTACTGTACGGCGAGACTCGGGAGGGAAGGAGCGCTAGTTAATACTTGGATTTACCTAGAATAGTTTTGAGACTCCATATACAGAGACCCTAAGTACCAGAAGAGCAGAATCCCCTCAAGTTACCCCAATTTGAAAGTTACTCCATGAGTATTTTCCAGAAACAAGCAGCAATGGAAGTTGCTGAGTGAAAACTGCAAATCTGCCATTGTATTGCCCAGTACATTATAGTGCCCAGTACATTGTAGTGCCCAGTACATTGTGTCCAGCTCATGTCTGGAGATAAGCACTCTGTAAAGGCCCCGTTACACGCTGCAATGTCCGATCAGGATTGCTGGGACATTGCTATCTGATCGCTGGAGAGCTGTCACACAGGCAGACTCACCAGCAACCAGCAAGAATGCTGGTAACCAGTGTAAACATCGGGTAACTAAGCAGAGCGCTGCGCTTAGTTACCCGATGTTTACCCTGGTTACCAGCGTTCCAGCGTGGACTGTGCAGCGCTGAGTGGTTGTTGATCGTTGGTCTCC
Organism: Allobates femoralis; assembly: GCA_033576535.1. Lineage (NCBI taxonomy): Eukaryota > Metazoa > Chordata > Amphibia > Anura > Aromobatidae > Allobates > Allobates femoralis. The sequence continues at coordinate 550,462,532 of JARQOC010000005.1, forward strand.
TACTGTCACACATGCCGATGCTGGCTGCCCAGCGGGAGAACAACGATCAAAAAATGGTCCTGGCCATTTACCAACTATCAGCGAGCTGATCGCTGGTCGTTTGTACATGTCACACACAGCGACATCGCTACAAGGTCGCTGCAACGTCACAAAACCGGTGACGATGCAACGATATCATTAGCGATATTGTTGCGTGTAACGGGGCCTTAACTAAAGTGGGCTGTCATTGCTACAGCACTGATAAATATGTGGATGCTGAATGTAATTTAAGCTGCTTTCACACTGGTCATTTTGGAATCCGTGTGCATACAGGAAAACCCGTATGCCCACGGATACCCAAGCAAAAGGCAAACTGGATGTTATAAGCAGCATCCGTTTGCATACTGTTCATGGATTCATAGGATCTTTAATGACACACCTCCTTGGGGGTATGTCATTAACAACTGCGTTGTGCTCATTACAGCCGAGAAGTACCACCGGGATCTCTACTGTCCTTGCTTTTCCATGCCCATAAGCATCTGTTCTTATGTTATCACATGGTGCACGCAGATCCGTGTGGATCCATGCTTTCACGTTACTTTTCCCGGAGACAAAAAACATATTATGATACATTTTTGGTCTACATGAAAAGTAACGTGATGCCACGGATCCACATGGATCTAAGCAAAATGGTGACACCAGGATGCCCATGGAAGACAATGGGGCCAAAGACTGATCCATGGGCATCCTGATGCAGAAATCTGCTAGTGTAAAAGCAGCCTAGGCACACTGTTGGATTTCTTTTTGGGGGGAGCCATAACGCTTTTCCAGAGCCTTTGTGAAAACCCCCTATATTTCCATTGACAAATGACAAGATCACATTTATCCCTTGCTCACTGAATGACGTGATTCAGATGACATCCCCCTATGGATCCATTCACGTATAATGAGGCAGCAGAGTTACTCTGGACCCCATCTGGCTTCTACTAATCATTGTCCTTTTCAGAAGTACACAAAAACTGGTTGATCCACATTTTTATGAACACTTAAAGACAGACCAGCGCCGGATCGTAGGCCAACATGAATCCAAAATTACTCCCTCTGCTCATTATAAGTGAATTTCCATTGAGGGTTATGTCTGAATCACGTATTTTAGAGATTTACAAGTAATCCTTCATATAATTTTTTTTTTTACAAAAAAAGTCGATGCAGACCATATTTTAATAGTTATAATTTTTCTATATTTCTGTTGACATACTCATGTGAGGACTTGCTGTTTGCAGGACGAGTTGACTTTTTTTGGCACTGTTTGTGGGCACATACAGATTTGGATCAATTTTAGTCGATTTTTGGGAGCTAGAGTGAACATGAAGCTGAAATTCATGTATTGATTTTTGGGTTCTTCTTTACGCTATTCACCATGTAGTAAAAGTGGTAAGGTTACAGCAATACCACATTTATTTCATTTATTTTATGTTTTGTCGCTTTTACACCATAAAATCAATTTGATAGAAATAAGAATTTTTTTTGCATCGTTTATTCTGTGAGCTATAGCTTTTTTAGTTTTCCGCTCATGGAGTTAAATGGCGGCTGTTTTTTGCCAGACAGATGACGGATTCAGCTGTTTATTTTTATCGACACGTGACATTTTGATTGTGCTTTATTCCACTTTTTGCTGCATTATTTTTATCTACATGCGACTTTTTGATCATGTTTTATTCTACTTTTTTTCAACACTATGTTGAAAAAGCAGGGTTTATTTTACACTTTTTTTTTACAGTGTTCATTGAAGTGGTTAATAATGTAAGTGTTATAGACTGGGCTTGTTCCAGAAGATGGCGATACCAAATATCTGTTCTTTTTTATTTTATTCACGCCTTTACGTAAATATTCGTGTTTATTAGTATATGTTTTTCACCAATTTTGTTATTTTTGGGGGGATTTTTAAAAAATATTTTTACATTTTTTTTTTTTACTTAGTCCCCCATGGGATATTAACTTTTATTAGTCTGATCACTGTTTTTAGTACATTGTAGTGTAAAGTAAATGTGTGACTTTTGTCAGAGGAATGTGATATCTGTCCGAAGCTACTGGAACAAGTTGGTCTATTAGGCAGAACCTGAGAAACCCTGACACCCTTTAACCCCTATGGGATCTGGATTTACAACAGGGTCCAGAATATAACTGTTTCTGGTAGACGCAGTCCCAGAGACAAGAATGGTCGCCAAGCAGGGTTATAGCTGGGAGGTCAGGGAAAGGGCAAAATCAGGATCCGATAACTAATCAGGGAGCCGGGTCAAAACCGAGATGGCAACAAAATACAAAGTCATGAGGAAGAATAAATGTCCAAAAGATAGGCTAAGGTAGAAAACACGTAATGAAACAAAAACTATTTCTGGTAGCTTGCAGGAAGATGCTGAAGGTATTAGTGGGTGTGGTGCTTTCCAATAGGCTGGAGCTTAGGAGTTAATGATCTCACCTGGATGGCCCACACATTAACACTGTCATATTGTGAAATACTAAAGGTCTCAGCAACTCTAACCCTTTAGTGCAGTGTTTCCTGCACAGACTTCTCCATCACCATTGTCACCTACAGTGTAACTACGGCCGTGTCTAGTGACTAAAGTCAAAAGTTGGCGGTGCATGCTCTAGTGGGAATATGCAAAATGTAATTCAAAACAACAACTCTTCCCACATTACGCCCTCACAGAGCTATAGGGATTGGAAAACCAAAAAAAAAGAGCAAAAACAAAAAATGGCTGCTCCTTTAAGGGAAATGAGTGTGACCAATCTGATGCGTCTAACCAAAAACCATGTGCCAAGACTCTATGGGAAACAGCAATTTCTGTGTAGGTAGCGACATGTGCCAACGCTGGTCACCATGGACCGGCCTATAGTCTGCAGGAAATTAAAGGAACCTGTCAGCTTCTACCTCGCCATGCTACCACTAGCTGTCCCAGCACCTTGCTAGCTGATCCCTAGCCATCCCTGTCTGATCTAAAAGCACCCTATAAAGCTTAAGAAAAATGATTTATACCTTACATGCAGTCTCCATCCGCAGACTGGAAGGGCAGGCTCCGGGGCTCCATCCTTCCCCCTTTCGTTGGCTCTCAGCATGCCCCCCTGGGCGTCCTCATTCCTTGTGCTGTGCCACCTCTTTTTGGAATTCCTGCTATGATGCGCCAGGCTGGAACGTCATATCCGGCCTGGTGGTTTGTGGGGGCTGATCACGTGTTAGGCCCATCTCCGATGCATGCACAGTGCGCATATTGAAGCCAAGCCATATACGTCATAGGCCCCCCCACAATGCACTGGGCCAGATAGGATGTTCCGGCCCGGTGCATCATAGCAGCAAAGGAGGTGGGAATTTTAAAAAGGAGGTGACACAGCACAAGGAATGAGGACGCCCAGGGGGGCGGTAATGGAGCCACGGAGCCCGCCTTTCCAGTCTCCGGATGGAGACTGCATGTAAGGTATAAAGCATTTTTCTTAAGCTTTATAGGGCACTTTTAGGTCAGACAGGGATGGTTAGGGATCAGCTCATAAGGTGCAGGGACAGGTAGTGATAGCAGAGAGGGGTAGAACAAGCTGATAGGTTCCCTTTAAGACTCAATGTGGGGCAATATTGGGGGGAGAGGAGCAACATTGAAATGCAAATTTAGAGCAATCTGGTTTTCAGTAAAAATGATCTACGTACTTATTATTAATGTTAGTGAATTGCGCCAGATTTACTAAAAGTTATGCAAATACATAAACTGCACCCTGCCTCTTATGAAATTTGGTGCATTTTGCTCCAGTGACATATCATGAAGGACTGGAATATATAAAGCCATCTTTGGCCATCTCCCATTATCTATGTCTGATTTCCTTCTTTGGACCTGACACATGTTTTCTCAGCAGTAGTTTGATTGACAGCCGTTGCAAAACGCAGTAACAGCCTTACTCTGTGGTCGGCTTTTGCTGTAACAGTAGGGACCTGGCATCACACGTGTGGTTTTCTTCCCAGCGTTCATCCTCGCCAGGCGTCCAGGACGGGCGCGATGCTGCGGTGAGATCAGCCCGTGGCAGTGAAGAGGGAAATACCAGGAAGTCTGTAACTGCAAACGTTGGCTTTGTGCGGAGAACACGTGTGGCGGCGGCGGCAAGACTGACAGGGGGAATAGAAGATTTATGCTCCATTATTGAGGTTAAGAAGCATGATTTACATTCAATTCCAGGAAATTAGGATTGTCTGTATTTTCCTGGAATCTGTGACCTAAAACTGCAGAGGAAAGTACTGAGCTGGTAGAACTAGCAGTGACCGTATTTTTCGCTTTAAGTCGCACCTAGGTTTTACAGGAGGAAAATGAGAAAAAAAAATATTTTGAGCCAAATAGTGTGCTGAAACATTGAATAAAATAACAAAATATCATTCTAATAATAATTGATATATGTATTTTTTTTATAAATTATATTTAATAATTTATTAAGGCCCACATGATACTTCGTAGCAAGGACACAATCTAGTCACGGACATGTCACTTGACATGACAGGCCGCTACTCCACATCATTGGCCTGCCCCACACTTGACATGACAGGCCGCTACTCCACATCATTGGCCTGCCCCACACTTGACATGACAGGCCGCCACTTCACATCATTGGCCTGCCCCACACTTGACATGACAGGCCGCCACTTCACATCATTGGCCTGCCCCACACTTGACATGACAGGCCGCCACTTCACATCATTGGCCTGCCCCACACTTGACATGACAGGCCGCCACTTCACATCGTTGGCCTGCCCCACACTTGACATGACAGGCCGCCACTTCACATATTGGCCTGCTCCCACACTTGACATGACTGGCCACCGCTTCATATGCTTGGCCTGCTCCACACTTGATATGACCATCCCACTTTTCACATGGCTGGCTTGCACAAACACGACATGACCAGCCGCCACTTCCCATGGTTGGCCTGCCACATACTTGACATGACAGGCCGCCGCTTGACATCGTTGGCCTGCCCCACACTTGACATGGCTGGCCTGCTCTACACTTGATGTGACCATCCACTTTATTCACATGGCTGGCCTGCTCTACACTTGACATGACCGGCCGCTGCTTCACATGGCTGGCCTGCCCCACACTTGACATGACCGGCCGCCGCTTCACATGTCTGGCCTGTCACACACTTGACATGACCGGCCGCCGCTTTACATGGCTGGCCTGCCCCACACTTGACATGACTAGCCACTGCTTCACAAGGCTGGCCTGCCCCACACTTGACATAATCATCCACTTCTTCCCTTGGCTGGCTTTACACACACGACATGACTAGCTGCCGCTTCATATGGCTGACCTGCCACACACTTGACATGACCAGCCGCCGCTGCATGCTTCTACTGCCTGCCCGCCGCACGGTTGGTGTGCCAGAAGCTTCCACTGGACCATATGTATAAGTGATTTCAGGAGCCCACCACACCCGACAGGCGTTTTGCCCCTAGACTAAGCATTTCATTATGAAACGTGCATCGGGTGTGGTGGACTCCTGGAATCACTTATCCTGGAAAGACAACCGTTTTCATTATGTATCACTGATACTATACTTCTTTATTTATTTTTATGACACTTTCTTGTTACCAATTTTGCACTGTTAGCTTTCTTATCATCTCGATATATTGAACTGTATATTGATCCTTTTAGCACTTGCTGTACAGAAGTGTTCAAAATAATAGCAGTGTGTTCAAAAAGATGAGTTAAGCCCAAAATCTTTATATTTTTTATTTCCATGCATTGGGAACATTGCACCCTGTTTTCTAAACCAAATGATATAATATTTAACAACTATACATAAAATAACAAAAAATGAACATTGGGCTGTTCAAATTAATAGCAGTGTCTGCAATTATCTTTAGAAACTCAAAATATTTCAAGGGCATTTCCTCTTCAGCGTCAGGCAACATGACCTCTTCAAGTATTTTGATATCTGCAAACTGGTCCATGATCCCTGGAATGTGGTGACCCGGCCCCATAGTAAGGGAAATATGCCCGTACCATGATGCCTCACCACCAGCTTCACTGTCTTCAGAGTGGACTGTGGTGAATTCAGAGTTTGGGGGTCGTCTGATGAATTCTGGCTATTCCTCCATCCATTAGAATGGTAGTGTTATGTTTTCTTCCGCATCTCTTTGGTATTCTTTCTTGTTGCTTGTTGCATTATTGACATCTGATTAATCATCCACATCTCGTTGCTGCTCACCACCTCCCACACTTCACAATCTATGGCAGTAGGAAGCAATCTGCAAACACTTTTGTGAAGTTAGGGGAAGTTGTGGTTTTAATTGACAGGTGCAAGACTATCAATAAACTGTAGATGAAAAAGAGGAGTATTAATAGTGCATAAAATGTTTCCATTTTAGTAGATGACTATCACGCCTCTATTTCATAATGCTGCATGTTCGCCATTTTGTATATAATTTTGTTTTGCAAGGGTTATTATTCTTGCGGCAAATGACTTTTAGAATTTGTATTGCAAATTCAATTCAGGTGCGCCGATAATGGAAACTGAATGATTTGGGGTCAGACTCAAGAAGGGCAACCAGGGGGCCCAGCAGAAGACAACTCTGAGAACCAGAGGGCCCAGCAGAAGACAACTCTGAGAACCAGAGGGCCCAGCAGAAGACAACTCTGAGAACCAGAGGGCCCAGCAGAAGACAACTCTGAGAACCAGAGGGCCCAGCAGAAGACAACATTATTAACCAGAGGGCCCAGCAGAAGACAACTCTGAGAACCGGGGGCCCAGCAGAAGACAACTCTGAGAACCAGAGGGCCCAGCAGAAGACAACTCTGAGAACCAGAGGGCCCAGCAGAAGACAACTCTGAGAACCAGGGGGCCCAGCAGAAGACAACATTGTTAACCAGAGGGCCCAGCAGAAGACAACTCTGAGAACCAGAGGGCTCAGCAGAAGACAACTCTGAGAACCAGCGGGCCCAGCAGAAGACAACTCTGAGAACCAGAGGGCCCAGCAGAAGACAACTCTGAGAACCAGAGGGCCAGCAGAAGACAACTCTGAGAACCAGGGGCCCAGCAGAAGACAACTCTGAGAACCAGAGGGCCAGCAGAAGACAACTCTGAGAACCAGAGGGCCAGCAGAAGACAACTCTGAGAACCAGAGGGCCCAGCAGAAGACAACTCTGAGAACCAGAGGGCCCAGCAGAAGACAACTCTGAGAACCAGAGGGCACAGCAGAAGACAACTCTGAGAACCAGGGTGCCCAGCAGAAGACAGCTCCGGAACCAGAGGGCCCAGCAGAAGACAACTCTGAGAACCAGGGTGCCCAGCAGAAGACAGCTCCGGGAACCAGAGGGCCCAGCAGAAGACAACTCCAGGAATCAGAGGGCCCAGCAGAAGACAGCTCCGGGAACCAGAGGGCCCAGCAGAAGACAACTCCAGGAACCAGAGGGCCCAGCAGAAGACAGCTCCGGGAACCAGAGGGCCCAGCAGAAGACAACTCTGAGAACCAGAGGGCCCAGCAGAAGACATCATTATTAACCAGAGGGCCCAGCAGAAGACAACTCTGAGAACCGGGGCCCAGCAGAAGACAACTCTGAGAACCAGAGGGCCCAGCAGAAGACAACTCTGAGAACCAGAGGGCCCAGCAGAAAACAACATTATTAACCAGAGGGCCCAGCAGAAGACAACTCTGAGAACCAGGGGGCCCAGCAGAAGACAACATTATTAACCAGAGGGCCCAGCAGAAGACAACTCTGAGAACCAGAGGGCACAGCAGAAGACAACTCTGAGAACCAGAGGGCCCAGCAGAAAACAACTCTGAGAACCAGAGGGCCCAGCAGAAGACAACATTGTTAACCAGAGGGCCCAGCAGAAGACAACTCTGAGAACCAGAGGGCTCAGCAGAAGACAACTCTGAGAACCAGCGGGCCCAGCAGAAGACAACTCTGAGAACCAGAGGGCCCAGCAGAAGACAACTCTGAGAACCAGAGGGCCAGCAGAAGACAACTCTGAGAACCAGAGGGCCAGCAGAAGACAACTCTGAGAACCAGAGGGCCCAGCAGAAGACAACTCTGAGAACCAGAGGGCCCAGCAGAAGACAACTCTGAGAACCAGAGGGCACAGCAGAAGACAACTCTGAGAACCAGGGTGCCCAGCAGAAGACAGCTCCGGGAACCAGAGGGCCCAGCAGAAGACAACTCTGAGAACCAGGGTGCCCAGCAGAAGACAGCTCCGGGAACCAGAGGGCCCAGCAGAAGACAACTCCAGGAATCAGAGGGCCCAGCAGAAGACAGCTCCGGGAACCAGAGGGCCCAGCAGAAGACAACTCTGAGAACCAGAGGGCCAGCAGAAGACAACTCTGAGAACCAGAGGGCCCAGCAGAAGACAACATTATTAACCAGAGGGCCCAGCAGAAGACTACTCTGAGAACCGGGGGCCCAGCAGAAGACAACTCTGAGAACCAGAGGGCCCAGCAGAAGACAACTCTGAGAACCAGAGGGCCCAGCAGAAGACAACTCTGAGAACCAGGGGGCCCAGCAGAAGACAACATTATTAACCAGAGGGCCCAGCAGAAGACAACTCTGAGAACCAGAGGGCACAGCAGAAGACAACTCTGAGAACCAGAGGGCCCAGCAGAAGACAACTCTGAGAACCAGAGGGCCCAGCAGAAGACAACATTGTTAACCAGAGGGCCCAGCAGAAGACAACTCTGAGAACCAGAGGGCTCAGCAGAAGACAACTCTGAGAACCAGCGGGCCCAGCAGAAGACAACTCTGAGAACCAGAGGGCCCAGCAGAAGACAACTCTGAGAACCAGAGGGCCAGCAGAAGACAACTCTGAGAACCAGAGGGCCAGCAGAAGACAACTCTGAGAACCAGAGGGCCCAGCAGAAGACAACTCTGAGAACCAGAGGGCCCAGCAGAAGACAACTCTGAGAACCAGAGGGCACAGCAGAAGACAACTCTGAGAACCAGAGGGCACAGCAGAAGACAACTCTGAGAACCAGAGGGCCCAGCAGAAGACAACTCTGAGAACCAGAGGGCCCAGCAGAAGACCGCTCTGGAAATCAGCAGGCCAATGTGACGTCTATCTGAGGCCAAGGGCACAAAAGAGATAACTAGAACAGATTAGGTATAAGCCACTTTGTTAGGCAGCACCCCGAGAAACCCTGACATCTTTTAACTCCTATACAGGGATTTGGATTTACAACCGGCAGGGTCAAGGAGATTGCTGCCTATGGAAGGGCTGCAGTCCAAAGACAGGAAAGACACCACGCAGGGTCAAACCTGGGAGATCAGGAAAAGGACAGAATCAGGATATGTTGAATAGTAAGGGAGTCGGGTCAAAACCAAAAAATGATCAAGGTACAAAATCTTGAGGCAGAAGAAGCATCCAAACACAGGCCAGGTAGAACAGGAAAACACCAATACAAGACAGGACACAGTCAGGGAAACTGAAAACTATTTCTCGCAGCTTGCAGCGGTAAGCTGAAGGTATTAGTAGGGTGAAGTGCTTTCAAATAGGCTGAAGCTTAGGAGTTGATGACTTCAGCTGGACAGCACACACACCTCCACTCTGTCAAACTGTGAAGTACAGCAGGACCCAGCCACTCTAACCTTAGTAGATGGGCAAACTGCGATCTCCATAGATTCTGTGTCTGACTTCTCTATCACCAGTACTACCTACAGGGTGAATATGGTGGTGGCTGGTGACAAGCAGATGTTGATAGGGCAGGCACCGGTATGGATGTGACAGCCTAGTAGAAGATAACTCCGGGAATTATACGATCCAGCAGAAGACGACTCCGAGAATCAGAGAATCAAACAAAATACAAATCTGGAAAACAGAGGATCCAGCAGACGTCAGAAGTGGGAATCAGGATGTCCAGCAAATGGCAACAACGAGAACCAGAGACCCCAGCGGAAAACAATAGTGCGAACCAGAGGGCTTAGCAGAAGACATCTCTGGAAGACAGAGGGCCCAGAAGAATACTTTGGAGACAGTCACTGCCCACTAGGATCTAACTATTTGCAAATAAGAGTTTATTGATTTTGTTAATGTTCTGATCCCACTTAAAGGCGATAAAGGCATGCTGGTTGTATACTAGGATGAGAGTTCCTTCTTACCTTTGTACTTCCAATAAGAGGGGCAGACAGGACCCGGAGCAGCGTCTCAGATAAGCGTACACACGTTAGGATGAAAACAATGCTGGTTTATTCCATAGGTGAATGATCCAAAACATGGCATTGAAATCTTGCATGAAGCTTGTCTCTGCAGTCGCTACTTGTGGGTCAAAAAACTTTGCTTCTCCAGCTCTATGAGAATGGAACTCTCTGCAGTAAAGATGTCTCCTAATGACTGGGCAAAACAGGAAGAGACAACAGCACGTGCAGGAGCCACACCCCCATAGGCTGGACAAGGAAAGGCAGAAAGAATTGAGAGGTCTGGCCAGCAGGTGGCAGCAGAGACAAGCATCAATATAACAGATTAGACTGTAAAACAGGATTGAAACAGCACACTCCCCGTCTGGAATTCACTTTGGGGATTCCACTATTAGTCCATAATAATACCTAAACGAAGGGCATGTTAAATACAACAATTCAAATTCAAAACCAAAATGAGAAGAAAACGGCTAAAGTTCAGGTCCGGAAGCGTTCATCCCGTAGTGGCGCTCTCTACAGGCAACAGCAGAATGAGTTCGTGGATCGGCCTTGCAAAGGTCTTCGTCTCACCTTTCCTGAAGACCCTTAGCTTCACCTTCCGCACATTGCCGTCCTGGCTAGGTAGTGTCTTAGTAACAAGTCCCAGAGGCCAGTCAGTTCTTTGGGTGGTCTGATCTTTCATAAGGACCAGGTCCCCTTCCTTGATATTTGGCTTGGGATGTCGCCACTTCCTTCTTCCTTGAAGAACGGTGAGGTATTCCTTTCTCCATCGATTCCAGAAGTAGTCGGCCAAATATTGGACTCGTTTCCAGTGTCTTTGGTAGGTGTTGGCGTGAGTGAAGTCTCCGCTGGGAATTACCGCGTTGTCAATTTTTTGAGTAAGAAGGATGGTGGGAGTCAGCATGGTTGGTACCTCTGGATCCATTGTCACGGGCACGAGGGGTCTCGAATTGATGATGGCTGAGACTTCGGCTAAAAGAGCGACTAGAGTCTCGTGCGTGAGTCTTGAGGAGTTAACGTCCTTTAGCATGGAGTTCAGGATGTTGCGTGAGATCCCGATCATCCTCTCCCAGGAGCCCCCCATGTGAGAACTGTGAGGAGAATTGAAGATCCAGGTGCAACCCTTGTCTGCTAGCTGGTCTTGGATTGGCTTGGTGTCGATGTTCAGCTCTCTACATGCACCGACGAAGTTGCTGCCACGGTCGGACCTCAGCTGCTTTACTGGTCCTCTAATGGCAAAGAACCTCCTTAAGGCATTGATCAGGCAGGAAGTATCCATGGATTCTAACACCTCAATGTGAACGGCTCGAACACTCATGCAGGTGAATAGCACAGCCCACCGCTTATTGTCTGCTCGGCTGCTACGCGTTCTGCGTGAAGATACCATCCATGGTCCGAACACGTCTAGGCCCACGTAGGTGAAAGGTGGTTCCATAGAAAGTCTGTCTGCAGGCAGATCAGCCATTTGTTGGCACAGTTGCCTTCCTCTCGTTTTGCGACAATGCACACAATCATGGAGTATTTGTGCTACACGTCTCTTCATTCCAATGATCCAAAGGCCTGCCGACCGTACGGCGCCCTCTGTGATCTGTCTGCCTTGGTGTTCAGTCCTTTCATGGTGATGTCGGATCAGCAAGACTGTAACGTGGTGTTTGTTGGGAATGATGAGAGGATTTTGTTCTGCGACTCCGAAACGAGCCTGATTTAAACGACCGCCGACTCTAAGTAAGCCAAAACTGTCCATAATCGGGTTTAGATTGGCTAGAGGGCTTCTTAGTGGAATCTGCTGTTTGTTGTGTAAACAGTTCCATTCGGTGGCGAATTCGCTCTGTTGGAGGTGGCGTATTATGAGGGACTCACCATGGGAGATGTCCTCAGCAGAAAGGGGTTTGTGGCACACATGCCAGCGATGACAGTCTTTGTTTTTTAGGTCTGTACAATAGCATCTGGCGATGTGCACTAACCTGGCGACAGTCCGGACGAGTCTTGTCCAGCTGGAGAAACGTTCAAAACGTTTGCAGCCGAGGTTGGAAGCTTCCTCTGCACTGGTGGCCAGGGTGTTGACTTCAGTTCGGACATCTGGATCGTTATCTGGATCTAGGATGCTGAAGTTTTCCTGGACAGCTTCCTCCGACTGTCTCAGCAGGAACTCTGGACCTTGGGTCCTTTTGAGCAAATCAATGGCTGCTTCCTCGGTGGGTAGTGATTTGAGCCCGTCATCTACGTAAAAGTCTTTTTCAACAAAGTCTCTCGCGTCTGTGCCATACTCGGACTCTCCCTTTGACGCGGTTCTTCGGAGACCATAGGTTGCGTGAAAGACTGATCTTCCTAAGTTGTCGGTACGCAGGGAAGAAGCGACGTCGGGTAGCTGTATTGAGTCTGGGGGCTTCTTCACTTCATGGTGATGAGGACATGGTCTTAGGCAGGTTGTGCACCCATCTCCGTGCACGTAGGTCCTGAAGGAGTCGATTTCTGATCGATCAACACACACATTTCCTATGACTACCCATCCCAAGTCCAGTCTCTGGGCGTATGGTGCATAGTCAGGTCCGTTGCACTGTTGTCGCACCTTGTGTACCCTCAGGTTGTCTCTGCCGAGCAGGAGTAGAATCTCCGCGTTGTTGTCTATAGGTGGGATAACGCTTGCGAGGTGTTTCAGGTGTGGTTGATGAAGTGCAGCTTCTGGGGTAGGAATTTCACTCCTGTGGCTGGGTATTTGGTCACATTCAACGAGCGTTGGTAGAGGTATTTCAGTCTTCCCGTTGATAGGAGAAGCAATGAATCCCCGGGCTCTTCTGCCGTTAGTCTCTATGCGGCCTGAGCAGGTAGGTGTTCAAGGTGTAGGGTTCTGATGGTCCACTAATTCCGAAGGCCTCAAAGAATTTGGTTCCTGCCAGGGACCGGTTGCTTTGGTCGTCTATGATGGCATACACCTTCATTGCCTTTTCTGGGCGTCCCTCGGGATAAACCTTGATGAGGCATATTCGGGCACAACATTTCTCCATTCGGCCCTCTCCACATACCTCTGAGCATGAGCAGGAAACAGTTGTGGCGGTGTCAGTCTGATTCTGTGGCTCCCCGCCATGACTTGGAGCGGGAGCGGTGGTGACTGTAGCCGGTGTGTCTCTAGCTAGCTGAGTAGGATGCATGGCTGAAATGTGCTTTTCGCTGTGGCACTCCCCACACTTGACTGTGGATTTACAGTCCTTGGCCATGTGCTCAAGTGATGCGCAGCATTTGAAGCAAATCCCAAGCTCAGTGAGGATCTTCTTGCGCTCCTGTAAGGTTTTGGATCTAAACCCCTTGCACTTGGTCAGTGAGTGTGGTTTTTTATGGATGGGACATTCACGATTGAAAGACTTATCTCGTGGTGAGACAGTGTTCTGTTCGTCTGTGGGCGTTGCAGGTGATGGTAGTTCGGTCTTTCTAACACTCACAGCTCTCTTAGTGTCTCTGCGTTTTTGTATAGCACTTTCATACTTTGATGCTGGAGTTGCTGCAGCTGCCGAAGTGTTGGATACTAGGAAGTCGAGGCTGGGGTCATTCCTCATCTGGGCCTGCTCGTCAATGAATCTGCAGAAGTGGATAAATGGGGGAAAGGTGACGTCGTTCACTCTTTTGTACCTTGAGACTGACGTTGCCCATTTCTCCTGCAGACTGTATGGCAGCTTCACCACGATTGGATTTACTCCGTGGGCTGAATCCAGATAGCACAGCCCGGACAGACGAGGGTCTCTTTTGGCGAGCTCCAGCTCCATGAGCAGATCACTTAGGTCTTGGAGCTTGTGGACTTCTTTAAGGTTGATCTTTGAGAAATCCTGCAGTCTCTTGAATAGGGCTTTCTCTATTGCTTCCGCGCTGCCAAAGGTGCGTTCCAGCCTTTGCCATGCGGCGGCGAGACCTGCTTCTGCTTGTCCTACATAGACGGTTCTGAGGCTCTTGATACGGCTTGAAGAGCCTGGGCCCAACCACTTGATCAGGAGGTCGAGTTCCTGTTCTTCGGTTAGGTTGAGATTGGCGATGGCTGCCTTGAAGGTTGCTTTCCAGGCCCTGTAGTTCTCTGCACGATCATCGAAATTCACAAGACTAGTACTGATTAGCTCTCTGCTCACCATGAACCTGGCAAACTCGGACATGGCCGACTTCTCACCACTTGTTGCCACGACGACTCGTGATGCCCTGGGGTGTATGGGCCGCCTGGCGTGAATGGATGAGCTGTCTCCGGGTAGAATGATGCTGCTGCAGGGTTGAGCTGTGGTTTAGCCCTTGAAGAATCTGACGAATACCGCTTGAGCTGTGAAGGTGGGCCAGGAAACGCTGGGTTGCCATCTTGTGGTGGTGACTGTGTTTGAGAGGGTATCTCTCGGCGACTGTCGTTAATTAGCTCGGGCGCCTTCGAGGGTACTGGCACCTTTTGAAGTATGTTGGGGGTTTTGGCGTCGTTGACTTGGACGGTACTGTAAACCGGGGTCGCTACAGGTACCCGGTTTAGCACATAGTCTCTGGTGCGATCGACTGGATCATCCGTTTCCAGTGGTGGCGAGTTAGCTGGATCAAGACCTTGGATCAATGCCTGCTCGAGTAGTCTTACTTTAGCTAGCGCAACCTCCTCTTCCATCTGTGACCGAAGGATCTGTATTCGAGCCTCCGCTTCTGCCCTTGCTTCTGCTTCTGCCCTTTTAGCCTCTGCTTCTGCCCTTTTTTCCTCTGCCCTTGCTTCTGCCTTTGCTTCTGCCCTTTTTTCTTCCGCTTCTCTCTCAGTGAAAGAACGTCTCACCCTGGATTCCTCTGCTATTATGCGGGCCTCTAGTATCCTGTCACTCATGGTTGAACTTCTTGAGGATGATGACCTGGATGACCGAGAGGAACGCTTAGATGAGGTCGATCGGTGTGATCTGGTTTCTTGCAGGTGAGAGATACGGTGTTCGGCCTTGTTTATGGCGTGTCGGACCTTGGCATCTCTCCCTTTGTCCGTCTCTAGCGTCTTACTGAGGTCTGAAAGAGATTCATCAGAATTAAAGTCTCTTAGAAGGGTAATGTACCTTGTTGACAGTCTCTTGTATCCTTCATGGGCGGCGTTCAGCCGTTCCATAACAGATTGTAAGCTTGCGGCGTCGCCTGACGAGGGTTCAAGTCTCGACATGTAAGAGGCGACGCGTTCCCACTGTTCTTCCAGGCGTTCACTTAGCTCATCTTTCATAGCCTGATAGTTTTCAATTGCCTTTACCGTTGGTTTGTAAGAACGTTTTGGTCGGGTAACTTGGTCTGCTTGAGACGTGGGGTCTGCCTCCTGGGCTTCATCGTGGACAGTATCAGGTTGTATTTGCTCTGTTTCAGCAGTGGGAGCCTGTCCGAGGTCCTTTTCGGCCATTTTGAATAAAGGTGTACTGTCTCTTTAAAAAACTCAACTTTTGAATAGGGGTCCGAAAATCGCTGTGCGGCTCTGCGGGAACTCCCGGATGGGATCCCCAAGGTGGCTTTGACGAAACTTGGGGTTCGCAGTTCGCCGATGTGCAGTAATGAGGTATAGTGTACTGCAGGCTTATGGAGGCGATGTGGCCAGAAGGAAACCGCTGGTGTATAAAAACAGTTCTTTATAACAGTACAGGCAGAGCTAATACAAGATGTGCAGGTGGGAGAGCTTCCCTCAAGCTTGTCCAGACGTGCACTGCTGCAGGCAGACAGATACACAAGGCTTGTTGCTGGGCAGATTAATGCACAGAGGGACAGGGCACATGGAGAACTATAGCTGGATGTTGGGCTGTAAGGCAGTTTTCTAGCTGATAGGAGCTTTTAGGCATAGTTTTTTGACTATTAGGAGCTTTCAATCAAAGTTTTTTGACTGTTCTGTTCCCACTTAAAGGCGATAAAGGCATGCTGGTTGTATACTAGGATGAGAGTTCCTTCTTACCTTTGTACTTCCAATAAGAGGGGCAGACAGGACCCGGAGCAGCGTCTCAGATAAGCGTACACACGTTAGGATGAAAACAATGCTGGTTTATTCCATAGATGAATGATCCAAAACATGGCATTGAAATCTTGCATGAAGCTTGTCTCTGCAGTCGCTACTTGTGGGTCAAAAAACTTTGCTTCTCCAGCTCTATGAGAATGGAACTCTCTGCAGTAAAGATGTCTCCTAATGACTGGGCAAAACAGGAAGAGACAACAGCACGTGCAGGAGCCACACCCCCATAGGCTGGACAAGGAAAGGCAGAAAGAATTGAGAGGTCTGGCCAGCAGGTGGCAGCAGAGACAAGCATCAATATAACAGATTAGACTGTAAAACAGGATTGAAACAGCACAGTTAATTGATCTGTTCATAATAACCATAATTACAATGAACACATTATAGGGGTTGCCAATGGCATGTCCACCTCCGTCTTGGGTTCAACACAAAAGAGAGTTTCATTTGTCAGCCAGTGACCAGTGCTTTATGTGAAGGGGCCTGGCAGACGGTTCATCTTAAAAAGCCAAAGTCAGTCCCATATTGACTAATATGGACAACTGCCGTAAGTAGGCTGACCGGGCATTATTTTCTTCTGCCCAGTGGGTAGACTGCTGCCACCAATCACTGGCCACAGCGGAGACCAATGAGACATTACTAATACATATACTAATAAGTATGATTATTACCAACAATATTGTATGGAGTTTTCTGAAAATCCTAGTTACAGTATGTCTCCAGACAATCGTTATCTGATATAATCCTAAATAAATCCAGGATCTCTCAGGCCTCGGCAGCAGCCTCATCATTTTCACTGTCTATTCCCTCCACATCACCAGATGGTCTCAATCTGCACATATCTGACTGCGAGTCGTACAGCGGGTGTTCATTGAGGGTTTGGATTATTGTCAAGAAGCTGTTATATCAACATACAGCACATTTCCAATTTCTGGAAGGAAGCATATCATGGAAATAAAGGACTGGCTGGAAATGTCAGGGAGGACTACCTGGTGGCGTGAGAATATTTTGCTGGACTTGTTCCAGCGAAGAAGATGAAAGAAGCAAAAATGACGAAATGTTGGAACTTTGCTCAAGAACCAAACTGGACATGCGCGAAAATGTTCACATGAATCCGGGCCAAGGCCGCACAAATGATACAACATCTGCGATAGCATCCCAATTCCAGAGGCCTCTAATTCACTTGTGGTTTTGTGTCTGGTTATATCCTCCTCTGAGAATATCTCCCAAGATTTCCCCGGTGATATCACAGCTGTCAGGCTTTAGTTAAAGTGCCAACTCTATTACCAAGTCAATCAGAGGGAGCAAGTTGGCTTCTAAACATGGCTGCTTGCCACGCTGATGAGGCATGGTGGCCCTATGGAGCTCACAACGTTCTGTCTAACTCAAGATACACAACCCAAACCTAAAGTATGTACATGTGCGGAAGTTAGATGGAACACAGCCGAAGCCCCTCTACAAGTCTTCTGTTAAGTGTTTTAAGTCACGATTTTAGAGACCTCAAGACTTAAGAATCCTGTACACTTTTCCACCGAAGTTTTGTATTTGTGTTTTAATTGCAAACTTAAGATACCTTCTAAATAGTCATTAAACATTTTACACCATTTTGGTATTGCAGAGTGTATGTACGACCGTTCTCCATCTCAGTGGTCTACAAGGCCGTCAACTAGGCCCTTGGCTCCACCTGGCTATCCTCCTCATTTTTCTGTTTTATAGATAGTTCCAGGGAAAGGTATCACAGATCATAGTCTGAAGATTAGTAAAAGCATCTAAGGATAGTAAAAAAATGCTCCATATAGGGAGGAATTCCATCAAAGTCCTTCTCCCAGTGACAGCTGTTTCTCTGCTCTTTTCCTCCCTTCACTCACTGATAACGTACCGTCACACGTGGAGATATCACCGGGAGATTTGCTAAGCAATGTCCGAATGTGTCGATATCACTATCACATCGCCTGTGTGTTGCGGCGTGTGACAGGGCGATATTACGGTGAGAAATCGCCGGTGGAGCGTCGCCTGATCACCCTGCACTGCTGAGAAATCAGGCGATATCCACCAGGCGATCTCAGCGCATCATGGCGTGTGACTGAGCGATAGCGATGTAGAAAGCGAGCTCAGGCCATATGGAAGCAATTCCAGAGGCGTGCCTGAGCGTTCTGTTTGGCGCACCCCGTCTGCCGCGATTGGTGGTCGCTCTTGCGTTCCCATTGGCTGGCCATGGCTAAGGCGCCATATTTGAATAGCGATTAGTAGAAAGCACACATGCGCCATGTAGTGGGTAGACCTCCTGACAAGGCTGACCAATGGTGACGCAGTTGTGTTGGTCAATCGGAGTGGTAGGGGCGCGGTGTACAACACTCTGGCACGCCTGTCTCCTCGCCACACTCACACTCTACGCCCACATCGCTGATGCGGTGGTGGTGTGTGACGCGGCGATGTGGGTATGTCAAATTGCTTCCGGTATGTGTCAGGGGATTTCCAGAACGCCGGATTGCAGAACATCACACGCGAGATCTCTATGTGTGACAGGGCGACGGCGATGTGCAAGAAAGTGGCCGGAACGTGCGCCCTCACGTCAAATTGCCAGTCATATGGCGGTGATATTGCTCTGTGTGATGGTACCTTTAGAGATGGCAGAGAAGAGGGGGTTGTACATGGCAGATCTTAAGTATAGGGAAAGAGTACTGAAGCACCTATGTTCACATGTGAGATTGGGAGGGTAATACAGGTTGTAGACAAGAAAGAAAGTCCATTAAAGTCCTGCTCCTGGTTATAACTGTCTCTGCTCTTCTCCTCCTTTCTCTCATTGTTAGAGATAGCAGCAAAGAGGGGGTTCTACATAGCAGATTAGAGTATAGAGGAAGAATATTGAAAGCATCTATGTTCTCTTGTGAGATTGGGGGGAGAACAGGCTGTAGGTAAGAAGAAAGTCCATCAAAGTCCTGCTCCCGGTCATAACTGTGTCTGCTCTTCTCCCTTTTCTCAAAATCTGTACATGGCAGCTTGTGAGTATGGAGAAATAGTACTGAAAGCATCTATGACCACATGTGGGATTGGGTGGGGCAAACAGGCTGCAAGTCCTTCTTCTGGTTATAATTGTCTCTGCTCTTCTCCTACCTTTTCTCAGTGTAAGGCTGGTTTCACATTTGCGTTCAGCTCTGCTGCGTATGGCAGGGGCCGAATGCGTGTGGCAACACCTTCATCGTGCAGCGTCCCTATGTTAAACCTGGGGACGCACGGTGTATGATTTTGCCCGCGGATGCAATGCGTTTGCGTCCCCATGTTTTTTTTATCGGAGCACAGAAACACAACTTGTTGCATTTTCTATGCGTCTGAGGAAGCCTCTGCAAGCATACAAATCATACATGGAGCCCAATGGGTACACAGGGCCATCCGGATGGCAACACTGGTGAATGCCGCAGATTTTCTTTTCTCCTCCCAAGATCATCTCCTCCTCCCTACATCTCCTCTCCTCCCGATATCATCTCCTCCTCCCTACATCTCCTCTCCTCCTCCTGATATCATCTCCTCCTCCCTACATCTCCTCTCCTCCTCCTGATATCCTCTCCTCCTCCCTACATCTCCTCTCCGTCTCCCGATATCATCTCCTCCTCCCTACATCTCCTCTCCTCCTCCTGATATCATCTCCTCCTCCCTACATCTCCTCTCCTCCTCCCGATATCATCTCCTCCTCCCTACATCTCCTCTCCTCCCGATATCATCTCCTCCTCCCTACATCTCCTCTCCGCCTCCCGATATCATCTCCTCCTCCCTACATCTCCTCTCCTCCTCCCGATATCATCTCCTCCTCCCTACATCTCCTCTCCTCCTCCCGATATCATCTCCTCCTCCCTACATCTCCTCTCCTCCTCCCGATATCATCTCCTCCTCCCTACATCTCCTCTCCTCCTCCTGATATCATCTCCTCCTCCCTACATCTCCTCTTCGCCTCCCGATATCATCTCCTCCTCCCTACATCTCCTCTCCTCCTCCCGATATCATCTTCTCCTCCCTACATCTCCTCTCCTCCTCCTGATATCATCTTCTCCTCCCTACATCTCCTCTCCTCCTTCCGATATCTCCTCTCCTCCTCCCGATATCATCTCCTCCTCCCTACATCTCCTCTCCTCCTCCCGATACTGTCTCCCTCCCCACCCCTCTAGACTGTGAGCCCTCGTGGACAGGATCCCTGGCCCTATTGTACCCGTACGATTGTTTTGTCGATTTGTCGTCGTTTTTCGACCACTTGTCTTTGTCTACCCTCTAACTTGTACAGTGCTATGTATCCTAATAGCGCTATATAAATACCTAATAATAATAATAATAATATCATCTCCTCCTCCCTACATCTCCTCTCCTCCTCCCGATATCATCTCCTCCTCCCTACATCTCCTCTCCTCCTCCTGATATCTCCTCTCCTGCTCCTGAAATATCCTCCTCTCCTCTTCCTGACATCTCCTCTTCTCCTCCTCCTGATATCTTTCTCTCTTCCTCCCGACATCATATCCTCTCCTCCTCCCAATATCATCTCCTCTCGTCCCGATATCATCTCCTCCTCCCTACATCTCCTCTCCTCCCAGCTTATTATGGTTTCTTAAGGACATTTTGATGTGAACACATGCAGATAATCAGCGCTGCATTCACATAAATATGTCTGCGTTCAGCACTGCGTTTGCATCTGAATTCAAGACACACACATACCGATTGCAAATGTGAAGGTAGCCTTAGAGCAAAGAAAAAAAATGGGGTTGTAGATGGCAGATTAGAGCATGGAGAAAGAATACTGAAGACTTCTATGTTCTCATGTGGAATGGGGGGGGGCAGGCTGCAGATGACAAGAAACTTCCATCAAAGTCCTTTACCTTGGTGTCTGTGCTCTTCTTCTCCCTTCTCTCAATGTTAGAGATAGCAGAAAAGATAGGATTGTGGATGGCATATTAGAGTATGGAGAAAGAATACTTAAGGCTTCTATATTCTCATTTGAGATTTGGGGGGGAAAACAGGCTGTAGATAGGAAGAAAGTCCTTGAAAGTCCTGCTCCTGGTGTCTCTGCTCCTTTCCCTTCTCTCAATGTCTGAGATAGCAGCAGGAAGGGGAATGTACATGACAGGTAAGCGTATGGAGAGGAGTGACAGCATCAATGTTCTCATGGAGAGGAAAGAAAAACCCGCTGTAGATAGGGATGAAACCATATTAAAAGAAATCAAGCTGTGTATCGCATGAGAGATAGTGAAGATCCCCTATTTGTGTGTCCACGATGCTATCAGAGAATGTGAATTTTTTTAAACTAAAAATAACTATTTATAAAACAACAAAATTCTCAAGTTAAAAGTGTAAAAGCCTGGCCAATAGATGCTGTTGATCGCACGCTTATTCTATGGTGTGCCTAACATTGGGTTGTTATTATGAATTTACATAGCATCTGCAAAGTCAGCTTGACAATTGGAAGTTCCTCTGTCTTAAATCCATTGTATTTTGTCTGCCCCATGTCTCATTAAAGGGGTTGTCCTCTTTTAAGTTACCATAGGGTACAACAAGCCATTCTTCCCACCCACGATCCCGTTCTTACCCCCAGTGATCTGACTGCTGAGGCCAATAACTGGCTGCAACACGGGTGCAGGAGAATTCTGGTGGCAAGTATGGCTTATTTTTTTGTAATCCATTTCTACACTATGGTGACTTCTAATGAGGAGTAGACAAAATACTATGTACTTAAAGGGGATCTGTCAGCAGGTTTTTGCTACCTCATCCGACAGCAGCATAATGTAGGCAAAGAAACCCTGAATGCAACGATGTATCTCATAGATTACTGGGTGCAGTCGTTCTCAAACAATCAAAGAATCCCATCGGGCATGTTGGACTGCCACGCACGTGACTTTCTATTCCTGTAATGGTAATCACATTGTAATAGAGCCATTAGTTTAGGTAAACAATAGCTCACACTGAGATAAGAGAAGCACAAGTTGCTTCATCTTATTTAACCACTATGTCCTGCTGTCCTCACTTACATTATAATAAAATAATAATAATATATATTGCAAAACCCTGCTGACAGATTTCCTTTAAGAAGAGAAAAGAAATTTAAAGGAAATGGAAACGCCCTTTACATGACTTAACAGAACTTGTAATAGTGATATAAATATATGTTGTGAACATTAGAGGGTTGATATTTCACGTTCTTGTTCCAATAGTTTTTTCACTAATCAATGACTGTTTCCTTTTTGTTTCTCATTTAGACCTTTATTTCGCGGAAATTCAGATGTGGATCAGCTAGAGAAGATATTTGAGTAAGTTGCAAACTGCATTTACTGTTTGATTATCATAGGATGAACAGTCAGTGCCATGAAAAAGTTTGTGCCCCCTTAAATGTCTCCTTTATTTGGTTATACTGGATGGTTGTGGATCGGTAAACACCAAAATAGTGTTCCTCCTGGAATACCCCATGGCCACCTTGTAAGCCAATGACCGGTAGCATGAAGGAATCTTTGTATTACTCTTTATTTTCTGATTCCATATCCCATGGCTTGAATGGGGCAGTGGTCATAGATGCGCATTACTGATCCATTCAGTGTCTAAAGAAGAGATGGAGGGAGCTGAGGGCAGGTGTCTCGTTATGAGTCGGTAATATGCATGCCTTACTGCGCTTCATTCAGAGGTATTCCGGTTTGGGTCCCAGTGGATAGACCCTAAGGGATCAGGCATTTCTGACCTATCTTATGGATAGTATAACTCACCCTATTGTAATAATGTTACCCCCTGGCGCGAGGGAGCGCACTGCTTAACACACAGGTTGCAATGGTGATGGAAAGGGAGGAAGGCCCTAGGGGAGACAGGTAACCTCCTCACACTCACCTGCATCTGTAACCTGAGCTATCGTCCCTATACAGGTCCTTCCTCCCATCGCAGTCTCGTGCCTAATTCCGCACTATCCCTCCACTCACTCTGGATATTGCAAAGGCCCGTGAGTCCACTATACTATACCACTGCAGTAATAAGAAACGGGGGAAGGAGCACCTACAGAGGGATGTAGACAAAAAGGATATACTCCATCTCCACAATAGCAGTAAAGGACAAGGGCTGCAAGCAACACGTCATCAGCAACTTCCAGCGACTTGCTCCTTCCATGGTGGTCAGCATAGAAATTCTATAACCGTCATCAGATAATAAGACACATGACTATTTAAAGTGGAAGGGGGTGGTCACAAAAGGCTTCACCTGTAATAGGACTAACAAAGAACTACCAGCAAGGAAAAAGGTTCTTAACCCTTTTATCGCCAAAAGAAAGCAAATACATTTAAAAAACAAAGTTTCAGAAGGCAATGTGTCCCTCAGGTCCCAGACTCGTGAAACGTATCCCAAGGACGGAGACACCCATGGCCAATAATGAAATAACTGCACATTCTGTCTTACTCCACACATCAAAATGGTCAAAAAACAGGATGTATACGACTATTGTGTCTACTCCAAGTATAAAAACACGGGGCTGTAGAGTCGGTACGTCAAACCGCCGACTCCAACTCCGACTCCTAAATTTCCTTGACTCTGACTCCATTGACTCTAACTCCTTCATTTATGGCTCATGTTTAAGTGATACATTTATTGTAGTACAGTGTGAACATCAGGCTTTAATCATTATTATGATACAGTAATCAAGATACTTAGATAGAACATTATAATATTCAGCACATTCTGCATTGAACTCCTGTACCCCATGTATTATATATTTTAGGAGTCTGAGTTGGTCCATTTTCTACTGACTCCAATTCCGACTCCACCAAAATGGGCTCTGACTCCATGACTCCAACTCCACAGCCCTGATAAAAATAATATGTTTTAGGATTTTTTTTTTTATATAGAAAATAAGTATAGGATTAAAAACGTGCATGAATTCCTGATTTACATAATACAATATTTTCAGACCTTACATTCTCTTTACGATGTGTAAGCAATATATTTCTCTACTCCACTATTAACCAGCTGCCCATATATTTCTCAGGAGCAATATCTCCACCTAGTGGTTATGGATTTAGCAGACTTAATTAGTTTGCAAGAAGTTTTATGCTTGTCGCAGGAAGGAATTGTATGTATTGTACATATATTTCTCAGGAGTAATGTCTCCCCCTAGTGGTTATGGATTTAGCAGACAAGATTGGATTAATCTGCAAGATGTTTTATGCTTGTCACAGGAAGGAATTGTATGTGTTGTACATATGGTATCTCTTTATTTTTATCTTCAGCGTCATTGGGCTTCCGGAAGAAGAGTCATGGCCGAGTGAGGTGGCCGTTCCACAGAGTGCTTTTCATTACAGACAACCTCAACCTATAGAAGATGTTGTTCCAGACATTGATGAGCTGGGCAAGGAATTACTTCTGGTAAGTCATTCCCCGACGTCACACTCATACCATAAAGTGTAGGATTGGTGCCTACGCAGTATTTCCATGTTCTGTGCAGAGGAATGACATTCTATTGCTCTTGTGTCATGACTAGTGATGAGCGGGCACTACCATGCTTGGGTGCCCGGTACTTGAAACGAGCAGGTCAGACGCTTGGACAGGCGGGACTCGAGGACGGAGTATAATGGAAGTCAATGGGTCCAAGTGTTCGACCTACTTGTTTCAAATATCGAGCACTCCAACATTGAAGTGCTCACTCATCACTTGTTTCTGATTATCAGCTTTCATTTAACCTTAAATCATGACTTCTCTGTATTCTGTTTTCCCGCAGAAATGCCTGACCTTCAGTCCGGATAAGCGTTATAACGGCATTTGGAGCCCTGTCACATCCTTATTTCGACAATTTACAGACAACCAAGGACAGTTTGGATCGTCACCGGGTGTGCGGGCCGCGGGCGGCAGACGAGACGATGGCGGAAGCCAAGACTCCTTGAGTTTGGTGTTCATGATTCAGACAGCACAACTTTGCCGGGTGGAAACTCATTGACAAGCAGCAATCTGCTAAGGAACTCTGTTTACTTCATTGAAATCAATGCAAGCCCAGCCGCAGCTTTTCTCTTCTTGTTATGAGTTTTGTTCCTTTTCCGATGTTGCTGGATGGTTGTGTAAAGCTGCTGAGCAATGATGCTGCCTTTAATGTAACATTGAGGCTGGCAGTGTTGTGTAGGGTAATCCGGTCACTGCCACCACACCATGGACTCCCATTCTACCAGCTGCTAAACTTAGAAGACTCAGTTTCAATGCTTTTTGTTAAAACCTTCCCTGTACTGAAAGAGCGATGCGACTACTTAAGAGGAACAATGTATAATGTACTTGCCGGTTAGGCCGGACGTGTTGGGGACATATAAGGCTTTAAGTCCGGTTTGGGACATCGGTGATTCCTATCCAGACCACGAAATGAGCCTACATGATTGACATAAAGCCGGAACGACTAAAGGAGTACTCTAACCTTCAAGGACACTTACAAAAGTTATTCCAAAAACTTCACACAAGCGCTGCAGTCAATCACAGGATGCAGCGTTCCTGGGACATATACCGGAGTGGCCTGTACTGAATCCACTAGGAGATACTGGAACATGGATATGCCTCTTGTTTATACGTTTTAAGTTATCCATACCCCGAAAAAAATTTAAATCATCAAAAAAAGAACTTTAAAGTGTACCTATAATTAAAAAAAAAAAAATATTGGCTCCCCCTAACACATCTTGCTTATCTATGAGGGTCTGGGTCTTGAGATTCCCACCAATTCCTAAATAAAAGCCATAGACTTTCTGTTGTTCCTGTACACCGCTTTGTGGTCTTGGTCAGCTCTTCGGCCTGAGCGGTGCACTGCAGAGTAATTTTTTTCAGCTATCGGAGGCGGTCTCAGGACCCGGGCCTGCACCGATCTGCAGAACATGTAATAAGGGAAGATATGAGAAAAATATGACTGTAGAGCACATGGGACATTTTCTTCCCTTTAGGATGGGGTCCCACTTGCGAGAAATCTATGAGAGACTTGAGCAAGTGTCGCATTGCATTAACCGGCACGGTCACCCACTCTCTGGACAGGAGCGTGCAGCCACATAGAAATATCTGTCCCGGAGAGTGGGTGATGTGATGTGAGACTCGTGTAAATCTCTTCCATGTCTCTTGCAAGTGAGACCCTGCTTATTCCCACACTCTCTACCGGTTGGTTTTCTTTTTTCTTTTCGCTGCTATAGCTGGCGGTCTTTCCGGCATGCTAACACTATAGCGTGCGGTCTATACTCGCTATAAATCAGGCTCTATGACTGCTCCCGTTGAGCCATGCCATTCTCTATACAGTGGCCAGCAGTGACGACCGTGGGGCTTTCTTGGGGATTGTTGACCACCCGCTCGATAACGCCGTTGTCTGTCTCTACGGCTGGATCGTGAGATAGTCATAGGTAGACTGTGCTCTATAGTAGCATCGGTATATTCCCTCTACGTTGCAGGCAGCAAAAATAAAGCCCCCAATACCACAGCTTCCCGGACTCCTGTGTGACAAGTCATCAATTACAATGAACTTTAGATTTTAGGGTTCTAAGCAGAATTGATACACACAGTATTATATCTAGTGCCGCCTGTATGGGGCGGAGCATGACACAGGAACTCAGTAAGCCCCACCCCCTGGACTAGACAGACATAACACATTGTATCAGCTTTGTTTCGAGTGTTTCTTGAATACTAGATGCACCTACAACACATAATAGCCCCGGATTGTAAATGTATTAGTGATATTTGAAGAACCGGCCAGTCTTCAGGATATGGTACTGGGGGCACGCACCGTGTTTTTAGTGGAACGATTGGTACAGGGCAGTTTTAGTAAATGTTCATTTTGGTGCATTTTTTTGTATTTTATATATTAATCAGATACATAAAGAGTTTTATAGAACATATATCTGACGGACAGCACCCAACGTTTTCTCTGTTTTTGGTTCATTTTTATTTTTTTAATACTAAATGAAAAATGTATGAAATTGAAATGAGCGATAAATAAAATATTTAACCATCTGGTACGAATGGAAGGCGGAAGTCCTCCTCTGGCCTCCTGTGCACGTCCTTTAATACG
The DNA here is from genome assembly GCA_033576535.1 of Allobates femoralis. NCBI lineage: Eukaryota > Metazoa > Chordata > Amphibia > Anura > Aromobatidae > Allobates > Allobates femoralis. The sequence goes on from JARQOC010000005.1 coordinate 550,489,656, forward strand.
CCACCACACGGGTCCAGTACCTCCACATAGTGGGATATACCTTAATGTGATTCCAATGTCTGCTGAAATGGGAAACAGAAAAGCTTATGTAACATCCGAATATTTTGAGGTTTGGTATGTATAATATGATTGATTGCTCTCAGTGGGAGAAACAAAATATTAATCTGGTAGTTGTGATATCATTATTTTGCCATTAAAAGGTGTTACAAAGCCAGCTCTCAAGACTGCTTACCTCTCTTCTTCAGGCAGATGTAAGCAGTCTCGAGAGCTCCCCTTAAATGGCTAACAAAAATAATGATTTTACAAAGTGAGCTCTCGAGACTGCTTACGTCTGCCTGAAGAAGAGAGGTAAGCAGTCTCGAGAGCTGGCTTTGTAACATCATTATTTTTGTTAGCCATTTAAAGTTATCACAACTACAAGATTATTATTTTATTACTCCCACTGAGAGCAATCAATCTTTTTTCATCTGGCTCACACACTACCAAACCTTTTTTTCTTCTGTATAATATGAGGCTTACTAGGATGTGTCATGTTTAATTCATTAAAGAGATTGTCCAGAACTACCATCTTGACCCTACATTAGGATCAGTCATCAATATTACATTGGTGGGGTTCGTCACCAGGCACACCCATGATTTGCTGAATTCAGATCCCAAGGTAGCCAGAAGTAAACAGTAGTGTCCTAGATATGTCGGTACACTGTGCAGTTGCCATTCTCAGGTAATGCATCTTAGACAACTTTTATTTCAATGGGAACTAAGCCTGCAGTACACAAGTATCTTTAGCATTTGGCGCGGTGTCTGATATCCACTATATAAAAGCTCTATTCATTCTCTCTGTGTGTCTGTACGTTTGTGCCGAAAACAGTGCCACCTATGGGACATCATGTAAATTACAGTTAAACCGGAATGTAAAGAAGCCCATAAGGTTGGTCCTTTAGGGCATCTGTGACGGGGGGCCCACATGCCATCCGGGATACTGGCCGCAGTGCAGGCATTCATTATCACCTGTGTCTGGGTCCGCTCCGTCATACCCTTGAGTTGGACCCGTCCTTCAGCTGCACTTCTTTCCATTTGCGTTCCATTCTGGAACACAGGCTGGAGTCATGGCTTCTCAGTGCACAAGGGGAAAGAGACGTGGCACATGGGTGAGTGAGACAGTGCACAACAGGGGGACAGCACAAGGGGTGAGAGAGCGCACAGGGGGGAGAGAGAGCACAAGGGGAGAGAGAGCGCACTGGAGAGACAGCACAAGAGGAGAGACAGCACAAGGGGAGAGAGAGTGCACTGAGTGGAGAGACAGCACAAGGGGAGAGTGAGCACGAGAAGGAGCGCACAGGGAGGAGAAAGCACAAGAGAAGAAAAGAGAGCACACAAAGGGGAGAGACAGCACAAGGGGAGAGAGTTCACGGAGGAGAGATGGCACAAGGGGAAAGAGAGCACAGAGTGGAGAGACAGTATAAGGAGAGAGAGCAAACGGTGATGATGAGAAGCAGCACCTGGCAAGCAACCGGCACCCCGTGCAGCAGCGGCTCCCCCCGCCCTCTTTGGTGGAGCTGCTATTAGTAGCAGGAGCAGTTGGACTAATATATAATCGCGCACGTTCTAGAACCGCCCTGTGTAATAGAATTGGGCCCCTGTCTAGTTTTGGTAATTTATATACCCTCAAAAATAATTAATTTGAAAATCAAGGGAAAGTATGTAATAAGAACCAAACCATAACCTGATTAAAAAGTCAGAGCAAAGCTACTATATACAAAAAAATGTCAATGCCAAAATATTTATTTATAAAATCATTATACCAGTATATAAAAGTTAGATAAGGGGTAGCAGTGAAGATATACGGGCAGTAGGTGGCGCCAACCAATTACATAAGGTGTGCAGATCAATTAACAGGACCTAACAAATATATGTGTCAGGATAAATCCCAATAATACAATACATAAATCAGTCTACCAAAAAGACCCAGTGGACAGGGATTATCCAGCCATATTAAGACCTATACATACAAAGATCTCTACCTTGGTGGGCCGGTTTTTAACCTACTCCCAACATGTGTTTCGGCTTTTGTGCCTTCTTCCAAATGGGGAAGTACATAACTATGGCCACTACGCAGTTTACGGAGCGGGTCGTGTTCCGTGTATACTCTTTACTATCTGCTGCTATGGGACTTGCTGACAGATGATTGGTGGTGCCGGGTTTTGGTGTCTCAATGATCAGATATGGACAGCCAGTCTGATGGGCCCCCAAGCAATAGTTCCAACAGGGCCCCCAATTACTGCAAATCTTTAATAGCATTGGTCTTTTGATATAGGCCAAACAAACTTTTTGGGCCCTCTAGGCTCAAGGGCCCGGGTGAGATTGCAACCCCTGCGTCTATTGTAGTTACGTCCCTCTTGACGACCTATCCCAACCTAGTGACATCAAGAATCATAGTCCTGGACAAGCCCTTTAAGAATCAGCTGACACTGTTCTCTCCTTAACTCTCCATCACAGATACAGTATAGCTATCTTTGAACCAGCCAGTGTGTGTGCAGCAGGCTCAATGTCAGGATCAACACAGGGCAGATGACGGCTGTTTATTACAGCCAGCATATACCACTAACAGAAGAAACCAACTATAGCACTACTGGCTCTTATAAGCTCCTTAAATGACTCTTTAGATCACTGGAGGCAGTGGCACTAAAGAGACATGATCCTGTCCGAGCATCCGTTTCAGGTACCCAACAACAAAATCACAGAATGACGTTGGATAGACATGGCAGCTGAAGTTCCCCATCTCTGCCATGTTGGTACTCCTGTGTAGCTCAGCCTGTGGCTGGGCTTCATAGGAGATTGTGAATAGTACTGTATACTGCGATACTTCACGATTAACACTACTCCCAACATATGTTTCAGCTTTTGTGCCTTCTTCCAATACTGCAGTATTGCTGTATATAGCACAAGTGTTCGCAGGTTTAAATCCCCTATGAGACAAAAAATGTGGAAAATGTATAAAAACACTCAAAAATACAATGAAGATAAGACATGTAACCTTAGGCTAGGTTCACATTGCGTTTGTGCTGTCCGTTTTAACAGATCTGTTACAAGGATGCATTTAAATTGGGCACAAAAATTTCATGTTTTACCACAAAAACGTATATGCTTACGCAAGCCTATACGTTTGACAAATTTTGGTGTCTGTTGCTACCCTATACGTTTCTGACTGTGAATAAAGGCTGGAAAAAGTTAAAAAAAAAAAAAAAAAAAAAAAAGTGTTTCATAATGTAATGTGACGTGGGGCTCGCTGTATTTTTGGACACCAGCTCAGGTACGGCAGGAAGATACGGGCTGCCACCCACCCCCAGCTGCCTAGTTTTACCTGGCTGAAAACCAAAAATACAGGGGAGTCCTATTTTTTAATTATTTCTTGAAATAATTATAAAAAAAAAATTACATGGGGCTTCTCCGTATTTTGGTTTTCAGGCAGTTACAACTAGGCAGCTGGTGGCTAGAAATCCTCAGTGTGGGGAGGCCCAAGCTTTCTGGGCCCCAAACACTATGAATTGCAGCCCGCAGCCATCTGAGAAAACGGCGTATTCATAGAAAAGCCATTTTCTCCCTCGGTACCTGACTCTTCCAGTTGCCCTAGTGCGGGCGCCAGACTGAGTAATGGGGGTTTAATGCCAGCTAAATATTGCCAGCTGGCACTAAGCCCGAGGTTGATAATTTCGGACCAATGTTAGACCTGGACATTATGAATCTCTAAGTAAATAGTAAATAATACACCACACAGAGAAAAATAATTTATTTGGAAAAAGAACACAAACTCATTCTCATCTCTATTACTCCCACAAAACCACCCACAAGCCTCTGCAATGACCGTTCACAGCGAGACCTGCATAAAAGTTCACCTGAGGTCAGAGCTAAGCCGTGTCGCTCTAGCTGACCCAAGGTGAACCTGACTGTGACGTCACACCACTAGCAGCGGTTTCAGGATCCACTGTGAGTGGGGTGATGTGGGAAAAGTCACCTGAGTTCAGAGATGTAGCTGAATTCAGGTGACCCATATTGTGACGTCACCCAGCTCGCATTGAGACCCGAAATTCACTCAGTTTCTGGTCCTGCCATGATCGACGTCGCAGAGGATCGTGGAGGGTTTATGTGGGAGTAATAAAGATGGGACTGAGTCATGTGTTTGTGTTTTTTTTTTTTCCCCAAATAAATGAATTTTCTCTGTGTGGTGTATTATTTACTGTTACTTAGAGGTTCATAAAGGCGGGTCTAACATTTGCCCGACATTATGAGCCTTGGGCTTAGTGCTTGCTGGCAATATCCAGCTGGAATTAACTCCTTGTTACCAGTCTTCCACCGGCACAAAGGCAACTGGATGAGTCAGGTACAGCGCCGGCAAATGGCACTTCTATGAACGCGCCATTTTTTGGGGCGACTGCGAGCTGCAATTCGCAGATTTGGGGGCCCAGAAAGCTTGGACCACCCCATGCTTAAGATTCTAACCCCCAGCTGCCTGGTTGTACTTGGCTGGAAACTAAAAATATGGCAAAGACCCATGTCATTTTTTTTTTAATTATTTCAAGAAATAATGTAAAAAAAAAAGTACCGTACTCCCCTGTATTTATGGCTTCCTGCCAGGTAAAAGTAGGCAGCTGGCAGTGGGTGACAGCTCTTACCTGTCTGCGGTACCTGGGCTGGTGAGCAAAAAATACAGCCGAGCCCCAAGTCATGAGCGCAAAAAATAGACATCAAATACTTGGGGTCATGCTTGTGATGGATCACAAGTTGTCTGAAACACAATATAACATATGCTACAAATATGTACAAATGTATTGCACTACGTTATATTGGGTTTGTAATAGACTCCAATGTACAAAGAAAACATTAACGTTTAGTGGACGTTTTCTTGATAGGACTTAGAAACGTAGTAGTCCATGATTTTATGTACGTTTCAAAAAACATATACTATTCAAACTGATGCCATTTTGATATGTGTTTTATGAATGAAAACCTATGGATGAGTTAAACTGTACATGACATTGCGTTTGTGGTGCGTTCAAACATAGCCATTAAATGGCCGGCACAAACGCAATGTGAACCTAGCCTTATTTACATAATGGGTGCAAAAAATCTAAAACATCAAAAACTCATCAAATACTCATACTTTATAGTAAAAGAACACAGAATATCATTGAAACTCAAACATCAATGGTGTTTTGTTGCTGCTTCTCCCACTAAGAATGCAATAAAAAGTGATCAAAATGTCACATGTATATTGAAATTCTAAGACTGCTGTTACTACCGGAGCAGCAGTAACCAGTGGCGTAACGAGTCTGGTGGGCCCGATGCAAAATTTAGACCTGTCCCCCTCCCCACCACGCACTGATTGGTCAGATGTATGGTCCCTGTCTAATGTTCTAAATACTTTGTTAAAGACGCACAGATTGACCCCTCTCCCCCTTCATTATGTATTAGTGTCCCTCATCCTGCTCTATATGGTCCTCCTCCTGGAATATGGCCCTTATTGTGGTATATATGTTCCTCATCATAGTTTATATGGTCTTCCTCCTCCTGCCACCATAGTCTTTCAATTGTTATAATACATCCCCACAATCCTCCATACATTACAATGTACCCCCATAGTCATCTATGTATTTAAATGCATCCCATAATCCGCCTTTCATAAGGTAGCCACTAAAGACATCCAATTATTATAATGCATCTCCATTATCCTCCATATAGTATAATGCAGCCTTTCAATAATCCTCCTCCATGTAGTATAATGCAGCCTCATATCCCTCCATATAGTATAATCCAGCCTCACATCCCTCCATGTAGCATAATGCAGCCTCACAGCCCTCCATATAGTATAATGCAGCCCATCATAGATATCCCCTCCATATAGTATAATGCAGCCCTCCATATAGCTCTCCATATAGTATAATCCAGCCTCACATTCCTCCATGTAGTATAATGGAGCCTCATAGCCCTTCATATAGAATAATGCAGCCTCAAAACTCTCCATATAGTGCAGATTCAAAACTCTCCATGTAATGCAGCCTCATGGCTCTCCACATAGTGCAGCCTCATAGCCCCTCCATATAGTGCAGCCTTATGGCTCTACATATAGTGCAGCCTCATGGCCCCTCCCAGATAGTGCAGCTTCATGGCCTCTCCATATACAGTCCCTGACAGAAGTTATGTCGCTTATATCCCATGTTATGTAAATAAAAGCTTATAACCAGACATTAAATTCATCCATTGGTTTGAAGAATTACTCTTTAGAAAGCTGAAACCCTCCCAAATGGGTTTAGGTTAAGAAAATAAATTGGCATCAATACTGAAATATTGATCATTTATAATGAACACAAAATGGTCAGATTTTGGCAAGACAAAAGTTTTGCCGCCTGGTCATATAATGCACCCAATCCTAGTTTACATCCTCACCTGTGCTCAGTAAATGATCGGTTAATTAGTGGGTGTGTCTAAAAAGAAACCCAGCACCCCAGACCTTCACTTGAAATGCAACTTGAGCTCTGAAAACATGCCAAAAAATTGATCCTGGCCACAAGCCTTGATTATCAAGAGGCTGAAGACCAGATCCACTGCAGAGGTGGCTGGCATCTTTAATGTGTCTCAGCGTCAAGTACAAAGAATTAAAAAAAGATTTGAAGAGACTGGAGATGTTTGACAAGCCCAAGTCCGGCAGACTCCACAAGATAACTGCTCAGGAGGAACGTTGTTGGTTAGAAAATCCAAAATCTTCCACTGCAGCAGAGCTCCAACAGGCCTGGTCACTTGAACAGTTTGTAGGATTCTGTCTCGAAATGGCCTCCATGGTCGAATCAATGCCCAGAAGCGAGCAGTAAACAAAAGGCAAATAAAAAAAAAAGTGTGGCATTTGCAAAGTCCCACAGCCTGCTAAACAGATGGACGCTGGAAAAGTGGCAGAAGGTGGATGAATCTTCAGTAGAATTAACCACAGCCGCCGCAAATACTGCAGGAGACCTACTGGAGCCCGTATGGATCCAAAATACACCCAGAAAACAGTTAAATTTGGTGGTGGAAAGATCATGGTCTGGGGTTACATTCAGTATGGGGGTGTGCAAAACATTTGCAAGGAGGAAAGCAATATCAATAGCCTAAAATATCAAGACATTAGCTGCCTCTTACATTCCAAATCATAAAATGGGTCAAATTCTGCAGCAGGATGGTGCTCCACTCATACATCCATCTCTACAACAAAGTTCCTCCAGGCAAAAAAGATCAAGGTGCTCAAGGACTGACCAGCCCAGTCACCAGACATGAACATCATTGAGCATGTTTGGGGTAGGATGAAAGAGGAAGCTTGGAAGACAAAACCAAAGAATCTAGATGAACTCTGGAGGCATGTAAGACTGCATTCTTTGCTATTCCTGATGAATTCATTAATAAATTGTATGAATCAATGTTGAACCTCATGGATGCAGTCCTTCAAGCTCATGGAAGTCACACAAAATATTAAATATGACTCTAATAGCACCACGACTTTATTCACCAATGTTATGCAATATATATTTGCATTTTAAGTTAATTGTTTGAATATCACATTACTTTCTTGTGGGCGACAAAACTTTTGTCTTGTCAAAATCTGACCATTCTGTGTTCATTAAATGATCAATATTTCAGCATTGATGCCAATTTATTTTCTTAACCTAAACCACATTTGGGAGGGTTTCAGCTTTCAAAGAGTAATTTATATATACAACCAATGGATGATTAACGTCAGGTATAAGCTTTTATTTACATAACATGGATAAGCGACATAACTTCTGTCAGGGACTGTAGTGGAGCCTCAGACTCTCCAATCTCCATATAGTAGAATGCTTCCCCCCTCCTTCCCCATAATCCTCCAGCCACCTTGCACTGATTTAATAAAAAAAAAATATATCTTACCTCTCCCGGTTCCCCCGCTGCTCCGGTCGCCTTACAAACAAACTTAGGAGGAGGAGAGGTGGCGTTGCCGGCAAGGCAGGAAGTGACGCCTTCTCCTAGACTGGAGTAGGCAATTCCCTCCCCTCCCTGACACACTGGCCTAAAGCAGCGTTTGGGCTGCCGTGCAGTCATATGGCACAGAAAGGATCAGTACATGCACAGACAAGTTCTGGTTCAGGCACTGGAACAGACGGGTTCAGGTACTGGTCTACACTGCCGCCAGAAGGTTTACTGCTAATAGGACAGACTGGTTCCTGGCACAGACAGGTTCAGGTACGTGCACAGATGGGTACTGGTACTGGTGCAGACAGGTTCAGAAAAGCAGGATGGATTCAGGGCCAGAGACCTGACAACGCAACAAGCAGGTACTGGACACACTGGGAACAATGTTGCTCAGGCACCTCCCTACATAGGCTGCGGATAATACCGGAGAACGAGCACTGGCTCTTTAAGAAGCAAAGTGTGCGTGGGTGCACATCCTAAGCACGCGGCCAGGAGACCTGCGCGATGTGCGCACACCCTGAGAGCTTGTGGGACCCAGCAGGAGGCCAGAGCAGAAGCCAGAGGAACACTGCCGGGCGGAGGTAGCGGGACAGGACAGAGACGCTACAACTCGCAGCGCAAGTAGACAAACTATCATGGAGCCCTGTCAATAGAAAAATATATTATAGATCTAATGAAATTCTGACTTTAAGGCCATTAAAATAATAATTAAAAAAAAAAACTATAGATTTGGTATCGCTGTTTTCATAGTGGTTAATTTTCACCACACAATGAATACCAGAAAGACAAAACCCAAACAACAATGGCGGAGTTGTGGGGGGTTTTCACCATTTCAACTCACTTGGCTTTTTTTCCCATTTTTTCAGTACATTATAAGGTAAAATTAATGGAGTCATTCGAAACGAAAACTCATCCCGCAAAAAAACAAGCCCTCCTATGGCTACAGCAATGGAGGGATTAAAACAAGGTATGGCTCTAGGAATAAGGAATGCTGGTAATAAAAAAAATAGTCGGCCTTTGAAATCAAACTGCTCGATTGTTCTCTGCCCGGATATCATTGGCGGGTGTACTCACTCAGACCACAGTCACACATTGAGTACCGTATATACTCGTGTATATGCCGAGTTTTTCAGCACAAAAATTGTGCTGAAAAGTGCCCCCCTCGGCTTATACACGAGACAGTGACGGCTGACTGTGTGGGGCCGGTGTCCGGGGGCTGGAGGAGGTGGGGGAGGCTGTACAATGAGCGGGCAGTCACGTACCCCCGCTCATTAGTGCAATGCAATATGCACTGCATCCCCTGTCCATCAGCGGCAGGGGGAGCCGTGCATATTACATTGCTGTCAGCGCTCAGCCGCCCCCCTGTGGTAGTATACAGCAGTGCCCCCCTGTGGGTATACACAGCCCCCCCCCCGTTGCTGCCACACACCTGTAAAAAGAAGCGCTTTCATACTTATCCTCCTGCTGTCACCGGGTGCATCCTCCGCTCTCCTTGCACCCGACGTCCATCCACGTGACCGCGCACAAATAATGACTAGATAGATAGATAGATAGATAGATAGATAGATAGATAGATAGATAGATGAATGATAGGGGGTCATCACACACTACGATTTTGTGTGGGAACTCAATAACGATGTCAGGGGTGCGGCTGGTGGACACATCGTTAGTGACGTGTCACATGTATAGATAACGATGTCAGGGGTGCGGCTCGTGGACACATGGTTAGTGAGGTGTCACATGTATAGATAACGATGTCAGGGGTGCGGCTCGTGGACTCATGGTTAGTGCGGTGTAAGGCTGCCTTCACACTGCGGCAGTGTCCAGTCCGGGGCTGTCAGGAGTGACAGCCTGGAGCGGAGTTTTCCTCCATAGAATCCTGTCGGGCTGCACGGAGCTGGATCCCGGCGGGTGGTAATTAGCTGCTATCCGGCTGCTGTGTCGCCGGATGAATCGTGCAGAAGTGGGGATTTTCTGCCGATTCCAAAAACGTTGCATGCACCGGTTTTGGAATCGGCAGAAAATCCCCACTTCTGCACGATTCATCCGGCGACACAGCAGCCGGATAGCAGCTAATTACCACCCGCCGGGATCCAGCTCCGTGCAGCCCGACAGGATTCTATGGAGGAAAACTCCGGTCCAGGCTGTCACTTCTGACAGCCCCGGACCGGACGCTGCCGCAGTCTGAAGCCGCCCTAACATGTATAGATAACGATGTCAGGGGTGCGGCTCGTGGACACATGGTTAGTGAGGTGTCACATGTATAGATAACGATGTCAGGGGTGCGGCTCATGGACACATGGTTAGTGAGGTGTCACATGTATAGATAACGATGTCAGGGGTGCGGCTCGTGGACACATGGTTAGTGAGGTGTCACATGTATAGATAACGATGTCAGGGGTGCGGCTTGTGGACACATCTTACTGAGGTGTCACATGTATAGATAACGATGTCAGGGGTACGGCTCGTGGACACATGGTTAGTGAGGTGTCACATGTATAGATAACGATGTCAGGGGTGCGGCTCGTGGACACATGGTTAGTGAGGTGTCACATGTATAGATAACGATGTCAGGGGTGCGGCTTATGGACACATCGTTAGTGAGGTGTCACATGTATAGATAACGATGTCAGGGGTGCGGCTCGTGGACACATGGTTAGTGAGGTGTCACATGTATAGATAACGATGTCACGGGTGCGGCTCGTGGACACATGGTTAGTGAGGTGTCACATGTATAGATAACGATGTCAGGGGTGCGGCTCGTGGACACATGGTTAGTGAGGTGTCACATGTATAGATAACGATGTCAGGGATGCGGCTCGTGGACACATGGTTAGTGAGGTGTCACATGTATAGATAACGATGTCACGGGTGCGGCTCGTGGACACATCGTTAGTGAGGTGTCACATGTATAGATAACGATGTCAGGGGTGCGGCTCGTGGACACATGGTTAGTGAGGTGTCACATGTATAGATAACGATGTCAGGGGTGCGGCTCGTGGACACATGGTTAGTGAGGTGTCACATGTATAGATAACGATGTCAGGGATGCGGCTCGTGGACACATGGTTAGTGAGGTGTCACATGTATAGATAACGATGTCACGGGTGCGGCTCGTGGACACATCGTTAGTGAGGTGTCACATGTATAGATAACGATGTCAGGGGTGCGGCTCGTGGACACATGGTTAGTGAGGTGTCACATGTATAGATAACGATGTCAGGGGTGCGGCTCGTGGACACATGGTTAGTGAGGTGTCACATGTATAGATAACGATGTCAGGGATGCGGCTCGTGGACACATGGTTAGTGAGGTGTCACATGTATAGATAACGATGTCACGGGTGCGGCTCGTGGACACATCGTTAGTGAGGTGTCACATGTATAGATAACGATGTCAGGGGTGCGGCTCGTGGACACATGGTTAGTGAGGTGTCACATGTATAGATAACGATGTCAGGGGTGCGGCTCGTGGACACATGGTTAGTGAGGTGTCACATGTATAGATAACGATGTCAGGGGTGCGGCTCGTGGACACATCGTTAGTGAGGTGTCACATGTATAGATAACAATGTCAGGGGTGCGGCTCGTGGACACATGGTTAGTGAGGTGTCACATGTATAGATAACGATGTCAGTGGTGCGGCTCGTGGACACATGGTTAGTGAGGTGTCACATGTATAGATAACGATGTCAGTGGTGCGGCTCGTGGACACATGGTTAGTGAGGTGTCACATGTATAGATAACGATGTCAGGGGTGCGGCTCGTGGACACATGGTTAGTGAGGTGTCACATGTATAGATAACGATTGTCAGGGTGTGAGCTCGTGGACACATGTTAGTGAGGTGTACAGTATAGATAACGATGTCAGGGGTGCGGCTCGTGAAGTACACTGTTTAGTGAGGTGTCACATGTATAGATAACGATGTCAGGGGTCGGCTCGTGGACACATGGTTAGTGAGGTGTCACATGTATAGATAACGATGTCAGGGGTGCGGCTCGTGGACACATCGTTAGTGAGGTGTCACATGTATAGATAACAGATGTCAGGGGTGCGGCTCGTGGACACATGGTTAGTGAGGTGTCACATGTATAGATAACGATGTCAGTGTGCGGCTCGTGGACACATGTTATAGTGATGGTGTCACATGTATAGATAACGATGTCAGGGGTGCGGCTCGTGGACACATGGTTAGTGAGGTGTCACATGTATAGATAACGATGTCAGGGGTGCGGCTCGTGGACACATGGTTAGTGAGGTGTCACATGTATAGATAACGATGTCAGGGGTGCGGCTCGTGGACACATGCGTTAGTGAGGTGTCACATGTATAGATAACGATGTCAGGGTGTGGCTCGTGGACACATGGTTAGTGAGGTGTCACATGTATAGATAACGATGTCAGGGGTGCGGCTCGTGGACACATGGTTAGTGAGGTGTCACATGTATAGATAACGATGTCAGGGGTGCGGCTCGTGGACACATGGTTAGTGAGGTGTCACATGTATAGATAACGATGTCAGGGGTGCGGCTTCGTGGACACATGTTAGTGAGGTGTCACATGTATAGATAACGATGTCAGGTGTGCGCTCGTGGACACATGGTTAGTGAGGTGTCACATGTATAGATAACGATGTCAGGGTGCGGCTCGTGGACACATGGTTAGTGAGGTGTCACATGTATAGATAACGATGTCAGGGGTGCGGCTCGTGGACACATGGTTAGTGAGGTGTCACATGTATAGATAACGATGTCAGGGTGCGGCTCGTGGACACATGGTTAGTGAGGTGTCACATGTATAGATAACGATGTCAGGGGTGCGGCTCGTGGACACATCGTTAGTGAGGTGTCACATGTATAGATAACGATGTCAGGGGTGCGGCTCGTGGACACATGGTTAGTGAGGTGTCACATGTATAGATAACGATGTCAGGGGTGCGGCTCGTGGACACATCGTTAGTGAGGTGTCACATGTATAGATAACGATGTCAGGGGTGCGGCTCGTGGACACATGGTTAGTGAGGTGTCACATGTATAGATAACGATGTCAGGGGTGCGGCTCGTGGACACATGGTTAGTGAGGTGTCACATGTATAGATAACGATGTCAGGGTGCGGCTCGTGGACACATCGTTAGTGAGGTGTCACATGTATAGATAACGATGTCAGGGATGGCGGCTCGTGGACACATGGTTAGTGAGGTGTCACATGTATAGATAACGATGTCAGGGTGTCGGCTCGTGGACACATGTTAGTGAGGTGTCACATGTATAGATAACGATGTCAGGGGTGCGGCCGTGGACACATGGTTAGTGAGGTGTCACATGTATAGATAACGATGTCAGGGTGCGGCTCGTGGACACATCAGTTATGTGAGGTGTCACATGTATAGATAACGATGTCAGTGGTGCGGCTCGTGGACACATGGTTAGTGAGGTGTCACATGTATAGATAACGATGTCAGGGGTGCGGCTCGTGGACACATGTTAGTGAGGTGTCACATGTATAGATAACGATGTCAGGGGTGCGGCTTCGTGGACACATCGTTAGTGAGGTGTCACATGTATAGATAACGATGTCAGGGGTGCGGCTCGTGGACACATCGTTAGTGAGGTGTCACATGTATAGATAACGATGTCAGGGGTGCGGCTCGTGGACACATGGTTAGTGAGGTGTCACATGTATAGATAACGATGTCAGGGGTGCGGCTCGTGGACACATGGTTAGTGAGGTGTCACATGTATAGATAACGATGTCAGGGGTGCTGGCTGTGGACACATGTTAGTGAGGTGTCACATGTATAGATAACGATGTCAGGGGTGCGGCTCGTGGACACATGGTTAGTGAGGTGTCACATGTATAGATAACGATGTCAGGGTGCTGGCTCGTGGACACATGGTTAGTGAGGTGTCACATGTATAGATAACGATGTCAGGGGTGCGGCTCGTGGACACATCGTTAGTGAGGTGTCACATGTATAGATAACGATGTCAGGGGTGCGGCTCGTGGACACATGGTTAGTGAGGTGTCACATGTATAGATAACGATGTCAGGGGTGCGGCTCGTGGACACATGGTTAGTGAGGTGTCACATGTATAGATAACGATGTCAGGGGTGCGGCTCGTGGACACATCGTTAGTGAGGTGTCACATGTATAGATAACGATGTCAGGGGTGCGGCTCGTGGACACATGGTTAGTGAGGTGTCACATGTATAGATAACGTTCAGGACGCAGCAGCGATGTTACGTGCAGGGATCGTTCACACAACCAGCGATTGATGATTGTCAATGATGTGAATAGGAGAAATCATAAAGGAGATCGTTATGGCAGAGTCACACAGAACGATGCAGCAGATTGCAGATCGACATCGTCTGATATGGGGTCTGGGTCTCATATCTGTGATTAACGATCAGAGCACTTATCGCTTGTAAGATCCACGTGTCACACACAACGACATCGTTAGAGCGACTGAAAACCTGTGACGTTTCAGCGATATCTTTACAGATATCGTAGCGTGCGACGACCGCCATAAATAGATACTGTACATAGATAGATACTGAAGATATATAGACAGAGATATACATAGATAGATATGGATAGTTGATATAAAAATAGATGATAGATAAAAGGATATAAATATATAGATAGTATAGAGATATAAATAGTTATATAGATATGGATAGATGATAGATAAGAGATGGATAGAGATATAAATACATAGATAATTTCACTTTTTTTAAAAATAACTTTATTACTCTAAATGATTATACAGAGACGAATGGCCGAACTGAAAGCCATACTTCCGGCGCTAAGAAGTGACGTCATGCGTGTCAAAGCTGCGGCTTACCGAGATGACGTCATTGCGGGGCTCTACTGCTGCTGCCGGTATCCGGAGTGTGCAGCGGTGTATTGCGGCAGAGCAGCGGCACCGGACTATAATGAGGTGGGGCTTTATGTTATTATGGAGGCGGGTTTGAAAGCTTAGGGCGACGTGTTACTGCGGCGGATGGATACTGCATGTGCACAGTGAGCTTCTTCCCGGCGGAGGGATTTTTCATAGGCCTGGTATGTAAATTGCACGTGTACTGTGTGCGACAGGTCTGCTGAGTGCTATTTTTAAATAAAGTTTATTGAAAGGTATCAAAGCTACCTGGGTAACCATGGTAACCCAGTTACAAATAAATTGCTTTGTGGAAATTTTCTTAGCTATATATTTTTTTTTTTCACTTCAAAGAGGTATAACTTTATTGATTGCACAATTTGCCAGGATTTCGTGACTAGAATGTATGTTTTTTTTGTTTTGTTTTTGTGCATCCTAAATGTCTAAGATGGGAACATCCCTATAATAACTGCTTCCACCTGCGGCCATATTTCCTCCCCTTCTTCCAAGAGCCACGGTTATAGTGGACAAAGCATGCACAATGGAGGAGAAAAGGTTCTCCATGGAGCCTTCATAATCTATTGGGGACTAAATGATGTAAAAACCCCAAAAAGGGGAAATATGGCTGATATTTTGGGTTTCACACGTGATCTTCTGTTCCAGGTTCCAGTTATGCTGCGGTGCGTCGTCTCTGGCTGCTCAGGTCACACCGGACACGAGGAGAACATCGTCCTACATCTGTTTCTTTACCACCTGCTGAAAAACAAGTGCCGGCCATCACAGATTGGTCAGGACGCCGGAAAAATTGAAGGTTTTGGAAGGGAAGAAGACGGGTGGTTTGGGTGTTTGCTCCAGGACCGCGGAGTCTGTCTCCTTATTGGTGGAGTCGGAGTCCTTATTGGTGGAGTCGGAGTCGGTGTCCTTATTGGTGGAGTCAGAGTCGGTGTCCTTATTGGTAGAGTTGGTGTCCTTATTGGTGGAGTCGGAGTCCATATTGGTAGAGTTGGTGTCCTTATTGGTGGAGTCGGAGTCCATATTGGTAGAGTTGGTGTCCTTATTGGTGGAGTAGGAGTCGGTGTCCTTATTGGTGGGGTCGGATTCTTCGCAGATCTTCTCATCAGATTTATACAGACAAGTAAAGAAAAAAAAGACAATTTGGAAAGACAGTAACATAACGCTCAGATCAGGAAGCTGATACCTACGTGGTCATGAAGGATGTCGGTTCTGATACCACCATGGACCTATCCGATCAGTTTTTCAGAGCACTACGCACACATGTAGGTATAAAACTTACCCAGAAGTCCTAGGCCAAGCTGTCATAAATGGTTTGGTGAAGACTCTTATTTCAGCAGCCTGTTAACTTTGTGTATTTGTCAACCCATTTTAGAGAATGTCCGTCCTAAACTTTGCACCATCCGGACAGCAAGGAGAATTGGATGTTAACAAATATTAACAATAATAGTATTTATTCATTTATATAGCGCTATTTGTTCGACAGCGCTTTACATACATCATCATCATTGTCCCCACTGTCACAACCTACATTCCCTATCAGTATGTCTTTGGAGTGTGAGAGGAAACCAGAGAACTTAGAGGAAACGCACACAAACACAGGGAGAACATACAAACCCCTTGCAGATGTTGTTCTTGGTGGGATTTCAACCAGGACCCCAGCACTGCAAGACTGCAGTACTAACCACTGAGCCACTGTACCGCCCACTGTACAGTGCTAACCACTGAGCCACCATGCAGACCACTATACAGTGTAAACCACTGAGCTACAGTACCGCCCACTGTACAATGCTAATCACTGAGCCACCGTGCTGTCCACTGTACAGTGCTAACCACTGAGCCACTGTACTGCTCACTGTACATTGCTAACCACAGAGCCATCATACTGCCCACTGTACTGTGCTAACCACTGAGCCACCATGCTTGTCCACTGTAAAGTGCTAACCACTAAGCCACCGTGCTGCCCATTGTAGTGCCAACCACTGAGCCACCATGCTGTCCACTGTACAGTGCTAACCACTAAGCCACCATGCTGCCCATTGTACAGTGCTAACCACTGAGTCACTGTGCTGCCCATTGTAGTGCCAACCACTGAGCCACCATGCTGTCCACTGTACAGTGCTAACCACTAAGCCACCATGCTGCCCATTGTACAGTGCTAACCACTGAGTCACTGTGCTGCCCACTGAGCCACCATGCTGCCCACTGTAGAGTGCTAACCACTGAGCCACCATGCTGTCCACTGTAAAGTTCTAACCACTGAGCCACTGTGCTGCCTATTGTACCATGCTAACCACTGAGCCACCAAGCTGCCCACTGTACAGTCCTAACCACTGAGCCACCATGCTGCCCACTGTAAAGTGCTAACCACTGAGCCACCATGCTGCCCACTGTAAATTGCTAACCACTGAGCCACCATGTTGCCCAAATGATATGAGCTGCAGAGTTTTCCCGCCCTCCAGTCACTTGATTGACAGCTCTCTGCCTATGTTCTGTGATCTGTCAATCTTTAGCTTAAAGGGCGAGGGAAGACTCCGCCACTCATGAGTATTGAAGATGAGTTGTGCCGCATTGTATCACCATCAATGACGGGAACCTCCGGGAATCCCGCTAGAAGTAATTATCAGTATATCTGGTGACAGAGGGATCTCTGATACAACATATTCGGCACAAAATTATGAAAGTAAACTTCAACTTTTGCAAACCTTCTATAAAGCGATACAATAATAAGTTCCTTCCTTCCTTCTTTGTTCTTCCAGGTACAGGGATCACCTCGGGCTCCGCACCTCTCAGCAGGACGACCACCTGTCCTCACAGTCACCCCCATGGATGAGAGTATGACTGATAGGATTTTAGGCCTCACCCTGAAGATTATGTTCCTCCTCATTGGAGAGGTGAGTGACACTGATGAGGGGCAACACCCCGAAACAGCTGTCTGTGGATGGATACCTGGTCTTGGTATTCCCTTGTCATATCTCTAAGCTTGTAAAAGAGCTGGATATTGACTAAAAGGGCCACTTAACATGGTGGTTATGGTGTTCTCCGCAAGGAGCCACCCCTTGACTGGGTCCTTCCCTGGAAGGATATCTGGCTAGTCCTGTGTTTGAGACTCCTAACTGAGGCTCCACAGACTTATTTGCATATTCATAATTACCAGGAGGAAAGTGATTGCATAGTAATGGATGTTATTACAAGTCTATGGGGGGTAATTTGTGATAAAAGCTCAGGCTGGGGAGTGATAATATATGAAACAGCTGTGACTTATAGGGGTGACTAGTTTACCCTGTTATGGAGGGCACTCCCTGGTCAGGAGACGTGTGGGTTAAACTCACCGAAGTTTTGACACTTTTTCTACCCCTTGCATCTAGCAGATGGCTGCAGATTCCCCAGGAGGTGACACATGCGTCCAGACACCGATGCACAGCCCCTGCAACCCATAACATGGGGGCGGTTTGTGGCAACCAGGCGACCAGCCATGCTAACAAGGAGGGGGCTGGTGGTGAATGCAGACACATGGACTCCACTAGGCCTCTGCCACTCACATCCAGGTGATACATAAGTGTCTGAGCAGCCTATTGGTAACGCCCCCAGACCGGGCGGGCCGCTCAGCACTGAGGACATGCATCACTGTGACAGACGCCCCCTAGAGGAAAACAACCTCAACTGCAATGGATAAAAAGATGCAAGTTGACACTATAATAAATGATGTAAGGTGTCAGTTTGGTATTATGGCGCCAGAATATCGTAAGCTCGTGACCCCACCGTCAAGGGCCCTTACACTCACGAGTACCTAGCCACATGTATAACACATGTATAATATATATACATGTGGCTAGGTACTCGTGAGTGTAAGGGCCCTTGACGGTGGGTCATCATTTATTATAGTGTCAACTTGCATCTTTTTATCCATTGCAGTTGAGGTTGTTTTCCTCTAGGGGGCGTCTGTCACAGTGATGCATGTCCTCAGTGCTGAGCGGCCCGCCTGGTCTGGGGGCGTTACCAATAGGCTGCTCAGACACTTATGTATCACCTGGATGTGAGTGGCAGAGGCCTAGTGGAGTCCATGTGTCTGCATTCACCACCAGCCCCATCCTTGTTAGCATGGCTGGTCGCCTGGTTGCCACAAACCGCCCCCATGTTATGGGTTGCAGGGGGCTGTGCATCGGTGTCTGGACGCATGTGTCACCTCCTGGGGGAATCTGCAGCCATCTGCTAGATGCAAGGGGTAGAAAAAGTGTCAAGACGTGTGGGTTGTTGAACCAAATCTCACAACTGCATGTCAGAAGGTTTGGAGACACCTGACTTTACAGTCAATGTGTTATTTATGTTGTGCCTTTATTCACAGGATTACACGATAGTGAAGAAGACGTTTATAGATCATCTCATGTCAAGGAGCGCGGCCAGGGAACCCATCCCGATGCCAACCGCCGACTACGTGAGCCATGAACAGAGCGAGGAGATCGTACAGCTCAGCAACCAGATCACCCAGCTGCTGACAGGAGAGGTGAATGGGAGCAGCATTCGCTGTTACTACTCATTTTCTTTGACACAAGGCTTAGAATATATTATATAAAAATGAGATCCATTATATCCAGGGGCTGGCTGGAGCCTCTGGCCCTGGGTGGCAAGTCCGGCCATCCAGCCGATTTGAGGACCGGGGGGGGGGGTGCTATCAGAAATTATTGATGACCGGGGCGTGGGTTGGGTGGGGATACTATCAGAAATTTTTGATGACTGGGGGGGGTGCTATCATAAATATTTGATGACCGGGGGGGTGTGTGCCATTATAGTTTTCCGACAGCTCACTCACCATGTCAGCCGCTGTCTGCATCGCCGCGACGGCCGCGAATCCCGGCCAGCCCATTCCTTTGGGGGGGGGCGGCCCTATATATGGGCTATACCACCAGCCACCTGGGCCCCTCTGCCACCTGGGCCAGTCCCCCCTGATTATATCCATGTGTTATGAGATCCATGCACCGACTGCAGAATAAACCCTATTTCAATGAATGGAGTGGATTCTTCTGACATGAAAGATTCTGCAGATTCTTACTAGGTTACCTTTTCTTATAAGTTATTACATCCACATTTCCTTCTCAGCCGTACTAGTAGTGGGCACTGATCACAGCTCTACCCTTGCACATTGCAGGTTCCTGCACGGTGTCAGGACATCGCCGTCTACTTCTCTATAGAAGAATTGGATTATATAGATAAAAACAAGAATCTGTACAAGAATATCGTCCTGGATGAGCAGCAGCACCCATCACAGGGTGAGGAGACAATGCCTCCATGTAAAAGGAGCTATTATCGATTATCGGTCGTGGTCAATGAGATGCCCCCATATGGAGGGCATCTTGATTACTGGAGAATCCTACTGGAACCTGATCTTTATTGCTACAGACAGTGGGACATATACTAGTTACATGAACCATAGTATAAGCTTCCATAAGGTATACTTTTTTGGTCCCGATGGAAATTACAGTTACACAGAGTATGGGTCTGCAGACTGGACCGTACTACAGTCTGTGGAGAGCATATGGGGACCGCTGTAGTACAACACCCCTCCCTTTTTAAGGGGGTTTTTCCATAAGTAAGATATTAATGACTAGCCTTGTTATCAATATCAGATCAGTGGGGTCCTGACATTTGGTATTCCCAATGTTAAACTGTTAGCAGCTCCCACGTCTACCAGATATATACAGGACCAGCACAACTCGGTCCTCTGTGTAGTGACTGTTCTTGGGAACCACAGCTATGCCCCTATTCATTTCACTGGTCCTCTGAGTTGGCACCTCTACCTTTCTTTTTATTCTATTTATTTTTTAATTTTATTTTGTATTCTTTTTTTTTCATTTTGTCCGCAAAACTAATTATTGATCCTTAAAGGGGTTGTCCGGTCTAAAATGATAATTCTGCAGTCACTCTATGTGATTATAGACCTATCAATCCTCCCTGCCCAAGCACTGTGCGTCGCATGGATTTACCAGTTTCTAAGCCGGGAGCGGTGGTCACGTGGCCACAATTGTGCGATATGTATACTCCAGCCAGAACCCAACTAGTGGGTGCGGCCTTGCTCTATACAAATGTATAGAGCAAGGCCACGCCTACCCCAAACACTTGTATTGCCCGAGGCCACGCCCATTAGTCGGGCTCTGACTAGGAACATGCATAACGCATAATTGTGGTCCATTTCTGCATTAGAAACCAGCAACTCCTCACAGTTCACAGTGCGTGCACTGGGAGGGTTGATAAGTCATTATAGACTGGACAACAGCTTTAAACCAGTCTTCCCGTCTTCATAGATTGATAGAGGTCATACATACAAGCATTTTTTCAATTCACTGCTCAGAAAAATTTGCAACCGTTCTTGAGATATTAAGTTTTCTTTGTTCAGTGCCGAGGAGACCAACCACCGCTGCTCTCTACCTTGTAAGCTCTGCACTGAAACTGGCTGATATTAGGAGATAACAGCGCGTTTTGTGATCCTAGCTGATTTCAGAAGAGCGCTTACCAGCTGAATAGAAAGAGCTTGGAAGTGCGGCCCATGTTCTGTTAACTAGCAGCGGTGGTCGGTCTCCAAGGCAACGGAGCTGTAAACAAAAGTGTTAATATCTGAAGACTAAGCAGAATAAGCAGCAAACTGCACAATAGCTCATGTATAAAGGCTCTATTAGACAATATCAATCTATGAATATGTGAATAACACCTTAAGGCTAAGTATTAATTTCTAGTCTAATTATGTTGTAAAATATTTTTCAATAACAAATAATGGGTGATGCATTACTTCATGGACGTATTTCAAGTTTGCAACCCTTAAATAACAAAAAAAAATTAAAATGCTTATATGGCATTTAAATGTATTCTATTCTCAACAGGTGATCTGTTATTATCGACTCCCAAGCATGA
Organism: Allobates femoralis; assembly: GCA_033576535.1. Classification (NCBI taxonomy): domain Eukaryota; kingdom Metazoa; phylum Chordata; class Amphibia; order Anura; family Aromobatidae; genus Allobates; species Allobates femoralis. Next base: position 550,511,421 of record JARQOC010000005.1, read on the forward strand.
AATGGAGGAGGACCTCATAGAAAAGCCTTTGTGTGACCTGACGACCAGAACTATAAAGTCTACGATGGATGATACCTGTGTCTCATCTGACCTAAGTCAAAAGGAGCTAATGCCGGCTGACATCATGGACCCGGATCAACTTATTGAGACTGTGCAGGAGTGCGGTATGTTTTACGGTTTGCTTTACTTTTTTAAGGCCTGTTTACATGCTGCAACTTGTGACGTTGCCGCGACCTTGTAGCAACGTCTCTACATGTGACATACTGCAACGATCAGCGACCAGCTCGCTGATCGTTGGTAAAATGGCCAGGGCCATTTTTTGATCATTGGTCTCCCGCTGGGCGGCCAGCATCACCATCTGTGACAGCGGGAGACCAACGATCATCGACCTCCCAGTGCTGCACAGCACAGCAGCCTCTCTGCCGCCCTAGCACTGCCCCTCTGCCGCCCCAGCGCCGCCCCTCTGCCTCCCCAGCGCCGCCCCTCTGCCTCCCCAGCACTGCCCCTCTGCCTCCCCAGCACTGCCCCTCTGCTCCCCTGCACTGCCTCTCTGGGCTTTGATTACTTGGCTGCAGGGATTACATCACGATTACAGCTTGTCACTTCTGCAGCTGATAATGCTGATGGAAGCAGCAATGATTGGCTGCAGCGGTCATGCGTTTCCCATACAGCTGAGTCAGCAGAGGCCATAGGTTGCGGCGGAGAGGCAATGAAGGTTGGTATGGGATGGGTAACCTGGATTTTCTTACATTTTCACTTTTTACATAAATCTTGTGAGAAAAAAATAAGTCCCTTTAACTCAGAGTTTCCTAGTAGATTATTTGGAAATAGATTTTGTAATTCAAGTGATTAAAAAAAATCCTTTATTATAAAACTTAAATTTATTTTATTCTTGACAGGGGAACACGCACCCTTGACTCCCAAACCTGAAACTGAAGACGACCTCATGGAGGAGCCTCTAACTTACTTCAGTACAACCATTATAAAGTCTCCGGACGAAGGCGACTACATCTCATCTGACCTTCTGGGCAGCACGGAGCCTGCGGATGGCGCTGGCCCGACACAGGAGCACAATAACTGTTATGGTAAGTTTAGATGAAGACTCATTTCACATGAGCGCAGTCATACCAGGCAAAAATCTATCCCTTGTCCTGAACGCGGGAAGTGCTTTTATGTCAAAATCACAATTCATTCACAGGAGAGGAGCGGTATTTGCATTGTGGGAAAAGTTAAAGGGGTTTTCCAAGACTTCAATATTGATGACCTAACCTTATTATGGATCATCCATGTGAAATGGTGGAGGTCTGACACCTAACAGGTTCCAATTTGATCCTAGGAAATGGCGCCGACCTAGAGATGTGCATGACTTAGCAAGCGAGCAACATACACTCCTCAACATTAGAAGGAAAAGTCGTGGAATGATGGAAATGACAAAATTGAAAAACATGTTAATGGTCTGCAAGTGGTGAAAAAATGTAAGCAAAATTTTCAAAACAACACAAGCAAATATCCCGGCACTTACAGTCTCAGCTGCTGTTACTGAGGTTATTAATGGGCGACTGAGGAAGGTTCTGCCGCTGAATGCTTTCGAGCAAATCATCAAAATCCGCTGCTGGCAGCTCCCTCTGTAATCACCAATCAATGCACAGATGTGTTCGATGGAGACGAGTCCGGCTAGGCGGCAGCCATGAAAGATGAGTCCGGGGACGCGATGGCTAGCGGAGGCAAGCCCGGCGACACGGCAGCCAGGGGAGGCGAGCCCGGCGGCCAAGGGAGGCGTGTCCGCAAAGAGGCGGCGAGTCCGTCGACGCGGCGGTTGGAGGGAAGCGAGTCTGGCGACGCGGCAGCCGGGGGAAAACTCGTCCAGCGACGCAACGGCCGGGGGAAGACTAATCCGGTGGCGCAGCAGCCGGAAGGAGACTGGTCCGGCGACACGATGGCCGGCAGAGACAAGTCTGGCGACTCGGCGGCCAGGGAAGTTGAGTCTGGAAATGCCGCAGCCAAAGAAGACGAGACTGGAGGTGCCGCAGCCAGGGGAGACGAGTTTGTAGACTTTGCAGCCATGGTGGTACATTAAGGCCACGCAGCTGGCTCACAAGTGTTGAAAAACGGCTAACTGGGACATTTTGGAGAAATGCCCATACCACCAGTTCGATCCTGTGATTTCTTTAATTCCACATATTTTCCTTGGAGTTGCAATTTCAACGTTGAGGAGTGTAGAACTTAATGGGAACCTGTCACCTATATAAAGCCTTCCCCCCCCAGGCTATCATTACCTGTCCCTGCACCTTCCTATTACTACTCTAACTATCCCTTTCTGTGCTAAATGTGCCTCGTGACTGTGTAACAAAACGTTATCACTCACTCATTAATATGTTAATGATCCGGGGGGCTACCGTTGTTAGCCCCCCTTGGCGTCCTCTCTGTGTCCTGTGGCCGCCTCCTTCATTGTTTATCTTGCCCCGATGGTCGTGATATTGACATCCAAAAGCGGGCCCCCCCAGCCTGGCTCGCTCCGTTTTGCAGAATGCTGGGTAAGATGCCGAACGTGTCATTCCGGTACTCCGCAGCCGACTTCAGGCTGCACAGTACGCATGCTCTATGGAGCACTTTACGTCAGCTCATCTGTGATCACCTCAACTATCATCTGTGATGAGCTGATGTAATGTGCTCCACAGAGCATGCGCAATGTGCAGCTCTGTGGATGAGCTGCGGAGTAACGGAAATGACGCGTTCGGCACATTTAGCACAGAAAGGGATAGTTAGAGTAGTAATAGGAAGGTGCAGGGACAGGTAGTGATAGCCTGGGGGGCTTTATAGAGGTGACAGGTTCCCTTTAATTCCCGGAAATCTCTTATTGTAAAAACACATACATATATCTTGAGCAGTTTTTTTTAAATTTTTATTTTTATTCTTAACAGGAGCACAAGCCCTTTCATCTCCCAAGTCCGAAATAGAGGATGACCTAATAGAAGAGTCTGAAAATGACCTGGTTACAACAGTTCTGACTGGTGGCGTTTATATTTTATCTAGATTTAGTATCCAGGACCCCATGCCTGCAGGCTTCACAACCCCGGACCATTGTGTCAGCACAGCAAAGGATTTGTTGTCTTGCTCGGAGTGCGGTAAATGTTTTAGGTATAGATCCAGACTCATCATGCACGAGCGCACACACACAGGAGAAAAACCCTTCTCGTGTCCCGAGTGCGGAAAGTGTTTTATAAGGAGATCACAACTCGTCCAGCACACAAAGATTCACACCGGAGAGGAGCAGTGTGCGTTTTGTGGGAAATGTTTTTCCCAGAAATCTAAACTCGTCCAACATGAGAGAACGCACACGGGGGAGCGGCCGTTCCCTTGTCATCAGTGCGGGCAGAGTTTTGCGCAGAAGTCAACGCTGACGAAACACGAGCTAATTCACACAGGGGAGAAACCGTTCTCCTGCACCGAGTGCGGGAAATGCTTCATGCTGAAATCCTACCTGCGCTGCCACCAAAGAACTCACACTGGGGAGAAGCCTTTCTCTTGTCCTTACTGTGACAAAGGCTTTGCCCAGAAGTCACATCTCTCCGAACACATTAAAATTCACACAGGAGCAAAGCGGTTTTCTTGTTCGGAGTGCGGCAAAAGGTTCGCCCAGAAATCCGGACTCATTCTGCACCAGCGACTTCACACGGGCGAAAAACCTTTCACCTGCTCCGAGTGCGGTAAGTGTTTCATAAAGAAAGCGCAGCTCATCCAACACAAGAGACTCCACACGGCAGAGGAGCAGTGCTTGGCCTGCGGGAAATGTTTTACTCATAAATCTAAATTGATTGATCATCAGAGAACTCACACGGGGACGCGGCCGTTTACTTGTCACGATTGTGGGAAGTGTTTTGCCCTCAAAACGACTTTGGCGCGGCACCAGCGACTGCACACGAGGGACAAGCTGCTAAATTGTGCTCAGTGTGGGAAAGGATTTATGCAGAAATCGGATCTGTGTCGTCATCAAAGGACGCACACGGACCAGCATATTAGACACAGCTTCAGTGAATAGTTATACACTGACTAGCAAAGCGGTAACAATGAACTTCTCACATTCAGGCTCCAAATCTGACCATCCCATACAGCATTGACCGTGAGACTACCTTCATTTTATAGACAATCATCTTGGCTATCTTATAGATAAATTTGACTTGCATCCATTCAGCATATGATTAGTTATGGAAATTCGTGACATGTCACTGCATTGTTACTGTTTTGCTCCTGATGGTGACACTATCTTTTACTTCCCGTATACTACAAATTACAACCTGTTCTCACATTCCCTAATGGCTCATTGTGTTATTAAGGTTGACTCCCAAGTTAAAGGTCACCGGTTAGAATTGAGGAGAAGCCATAAAGATTTACCAAGAAAAGAGAAACAGATTATGGATAAAGGTCTCTGGCCCAAGAAAATTGCCAAACTGATTCATGTGAGGGCATGTCAGCTGGAAGAATATGAAATTAAGTCCATGCATCCATTCAAAAGCCAAGAGAAGGGCGTCCAGGCAAAGTACTGGAGTCAACAAGTTGGGTCATTACAAGGTCTATCAGTTCCGGGCGGGATAACCCGGCAGTGGAGGCAGCTCGTGTGCTCCGTAATAGTGAGACCACAGATATCCATGGACGCACCGTGCGATACACATTACACAAGTCTGAAGCCTGAACTTCAATATAAGAAGCGTTGGCTTCAGTTTGCAAAAAAGTACGAAAAGTGGAAAGTGGAACATTGGAAACAGGTGATTTGGAAAGATGAGACTAAAGTCAATAGACGGCTCTGACCAATGGGTCTGGAAGAAATAAGGGAAATAGATTGAGCTGGATCTAGACAGTGGCGTAACTTCAGGCCCAGGGGCCCTGATGCGAAAGCTCCAACGGGGCCCCCAATTATTGCAAATATTTAATTATATTAGTCTTTTTCTATAGGCCAAAGGGACTTTTGGGGCCCCCCTAGACTGCAGGGCCCAGGTGTGATCGCAACCCCTGCACCTATTGTAGTTACGCCCCTGGATCTAGAAGTTGAAGGAACTGTCACATTCAGTGGAGGAGGAGGAGGCCTGATGATATAGGATTGTTTCACAGCCAAAGGCATTGGATGCTTGACCAGGATCCATGGTGCTAAGCTTCATATGAGTATCCTACAAGACGAGATGCTTCATGCACACACTCAAGTATTATAGGTATGAATAGGACGACACAGTGTTCCAGCAGGAAAACAGCCATAAGCGGCCGTCACACGCTACGATATCTTGAAAGATATCGCTTGAACGCGCCAGATTAAACATTGCTTGAACGATGTCTGTGCGTGTGACGGCAAGATGCGACCAAGGAGAAATGTTAAAATCGCAAAATCGAGATCTGAGCTCCGGAGCTCAGATCTTGCGATGAACGATTTAACGATCTGCTTCATCGTGGTGTGTGACACCACGATGAACGATCTCCCAGCGGCAGAGCCTATGCTGGGAGATGGTAACTATGGTACACGTCGGGTTACTAAGCGCCGCACGGCGCCTAGTAACCCGATGTGTACCATAGTAACCAGCGATCTCGCTGGTCCACATCGCTGGTGAGTCTGTCTGTGTGACATCTCACCAGCGATGTGAGCGATATTGTAAGCGATCGCGCGTGCACGTGATCGCTTACAATATCGCTAGCGATATCGTAGGGTGTGACGGCCGCTATAGGCATACCTTAAGATTGGAGAATAAATGGTTCAATGACAATGAAGTAGAGGTGCCGGATTGGCCCAACAGTCCCTCGACCTCAACCCAATCCAACACTTGTGGGTAGAGGTGAAGAAAAAGCTGTATACATATTCAAGTAAGGTGACCAGTGTGCACCAACATTGGGAACGGGCAGGGATCAGATTTTGGTGGAGACGAGAGTGCATGTGATGAAGAGCAGCCAAGAAGGAGTTGGGCAGTACTGAAAGCCAAAAGGTGGATTTATAAAATGCTAACAAATGTTTAAAAATGTTTTTTTTTTTTTCAGGTGCAAAACAGTAACAATGCAGTGACATGACAAGAATCTGTATAGCTAATCATATGCTAAATAGATGCAAGTCAAATGTATGTATAAGATAGCCAAGATGCTTGTCTATAAAATAAAGGTAGTCTCATTCTCAAAGCTATAGTGGATGGTGAGATATGAAGCCTGAAAGTCACAGGCTCAAAACATTGTTGCCCTTTTGCTCATCAGTGTAAAATAAACAATACTATTAGAATTCCCATCCCAATGGTTTCTGTAGGGAACCAAGTGATAGTGTCCAGCTCATCAGTCTCCTGACCACTGCAACTAATCAGTGGTCATAGCGGTCAGATGACTAGTGGTCGAGATATTGTCACAGTCCAGACAGACACCATTGGAGGAGCAGACAGCTTTTACTGAGGCTGTACACAGAGGATTCCATATACAGCCATGGCCGAGTGTTGGCACCAATAAAATTGCTCCAGAAAATGAACTTTCTCCCAGAGATGTATTGGAATTCCCCATGTTTTGTTGTACACGTTTATTCTCTTTGTCTGTATTAGAACAACATAAAAGAAAAAGAGTAAAAAAATGCAAATTGGACATAATTTCACAAAAAATCCCCAAAATGGTCTGAACAAAATAGTTGGTCTCAACTTAATATTTGGTTTCCCCCTCTGGAGTAAATCCCTGCTGTCAGTCACCTCCTATAACCTCCACAAGCTTCTTCTCTCCTGGAGTTTCTCTTCTTTATAATCTGCTCCCTTTCTCTCATATTTGAGGCGTCTTCTCCCAACAGCAATTTTCAGATCTCCACAGGTGATCAATGGGATTTAGATCTGGACTCATTGCAGCCACTTCAGTTGTTTACCCACAACTTTGGAAAGGTGCCAATTTCCTCTGGCCAATTTGTTTTTTTTGTGTGAAATTATGTCCAATTTGCCTTATTTTCAGTTTTTTTTTGTGTTGTTCTAATTCACACTAAACTTGTGATTGTAGTAATTTTGGAGGGGTGGAGGGGTGGAGGGGGGATACTTCATTTTCTGGAACAATTTCAATGCTGCCAACACTTTCATCCATGACTGTAAATCTATTGGTCCTGAGACAAACCATTGTTTACTAAGGCTGGATTTGCACATCTGTGTATCGCAGTCGGAGTACAGACCGGCCGTGAGTCCTGACCGCGTCTTAAATGCCTAAAGGTACTGTCACACGCGGCAATTTTGCAAGCAATTTCACTGGCAATTTGATGGTTGCAGTGAAATCATGGATACATTGTTCTGTTTTGTTGCCGTGTAGAAATGGAACAATGTGTCCATGATTTCACTGCAACCTGCAAATTGCCAGTGAAATTGCTTGCAAAATTGCCGCGTGTGACGGTACCTTAAGAGGCCGATAAGTTCAGGTTGGAAGAACAGCGGCCGCTCAGTGAGTCATAGACTGTGACACATTGATGTGTGAATGCAGCCCAACACCAGATCGCATTAAAACTGTTACTGTGCAGCAGGTTCTGCCTATTTATTTGGTCCATATGAAAGTAATAAACATGATATCACTATGTACTTGTCCAAGTATTCTTCATTTTTTCTGCAACAGTCAATATAGATCAGTAATTTGGAGGCAGTACCTGAAGCTGGTGTTCATGGGAAAGATGCCATGAAATCTGACCTCCAATAGTCTGCAGCACATGGAAGTGTCATCAGCTTTTTTGTCAGGAGTAAGGTAGCCCCAGAGCTTAAGGCCCCGTGCACTTTAATGTCAGCCGAATCCTTCTCAGCTGTAGGAATGGATTTTCTTTGCAGTTTTCATTACGATTTGTGCTAATGTACTAGGGTAGAATAGGGAGGTAACAAATGTATTATTAGTCTCTCTGCAGTGTTTAGAATACACATATACCATAGCTCTGCTAAATGCATGAATGGACATACAGTTCAGCTACATGCATATATAGACACCCACAGCACTGCTACATGCACATAAAGACATACCTGCAGAACTGCTACTTGCATGTATACAGTACTGCTACATACACACACACAGACGTAGTTGCAGCACTAATACATGATCCCGGAAATGGCGCGATTCACGTCATTCACACCCAGCCAGCGACGTGCAGAGCAGGGAGGGACTGCCTAGAAAATGAATAAAAGATCACGCCTATTAGGGCGTGATCTTCTGATGAACAGGGCACCAGCAAACACACCCTGAGGGCTAAAGAATATATATACTAATAATTATAATGCCTAATGAGTGAGTAGTAAATCATTTTTATGCACTTTCACAGGATGCTTTTCTGAGACAAAAGGAGTGTGAGATTAGTGATAGGATGCTGCAGGGACATGATTTTGTAGCTTAGGTGGCGTTTTGGAGGTGACAGGATCCCTTTAACAGCTTACAGGGGGACTAGAAACAAGAGGAGCCCTTCCCTGAATGCAGCAGACACACTGGATTCAGTGCTGCATTCAGTTAGCATAGCATCAGGGGGGTGACAGGTCCTCTTTAAAGGGGTTGTCCGGGCTTTTGCAATAGTTAATATGTGTATCTAGGCTGTAAAATGTTGACAGTTTGCAATATACATGCTGTCAACATTTTGCAGGGTTTTCTAGATAACACATATTTGCGGCTGGCAGGGAACATCTATGGGGAGTGATTGTGCATGGATATGGAGAACTGGTCGTTTCCTCCCAGGCTCCTACAATCACGCCCCCTCTCCTATTGCCAGTAATGGAGCACAAACGCTGTGTGTGAATGAGGCCTAAGACACACAGCTTTTTAGCAGGAGTTTTCCTTGATAAAATGTGAGACTTAAGCTGCTTTCAAATCAGCGTTTTTTTCATAATCGCGGCATATCCGGCAGATTTCACTGCATCTGCTGCGTAACGGACAATTTGCGGCATGAATCCGGCAATCCCCATTCATTCTCTATGGGGCTAGCGGTCAGGTGTGGCAAGTGATAGCATTTTTTTTTTGCGCCACTGCAAGTGCTGCACCTGAACGCACACCCCATAAAGAATGAATGGGGCTTCCTGGATTCATGCCGCAAATTGGCCGTTACGCGGCAGATGCACTGGAATCTGCTGCAATTATGAAAAAACGCTGATGTGACAGGTCCCTTTATAGTCTGAAAAATATGGTATTCACAAAGATTTATCTTGCCCCCTTGTGGTGACTACAGGTATAAACCATTGTGGGATTCTGATCTGAAGGTCATCCCAAAGTTCTCGGGCGTAGCAGGGCGACTGGTGATGACATGGGGATAGACAGGAGCCCGATTTTGCAGAAAAATCATCATCAAACTGCATCAGCCTACTGTAAAGTGAGTGTCAGTAAACAATGACTGTTCAAACCAAGCACAGGGGCTCTGTGCATCAGGGTGAGGTTAAACAGTTCAGTGCACCTTCACACCCACTTGGTTTCCCTCGATCTCCGCATCACCTATTTTGATTGAAAGCTCTGGCTTTATTGAGCCAGACGAGGGCTCTATAGGACAGAAAGGAGACCTGCGGTCACTTTAGGGAGTGCAATCCTTAAAGGGATGTGAGAACGGTCTGGGCCGGTTAGTGCGGTGGTTCTTGACATGACAAACATGCTCACAACCATCAGTGTACAGAACGCGATATATTATCTTATCTTATACTTTATAAAGTGCCTTTTCATATACATATTGTCCATGCTTGAGAAAATGCAGCACGTGTGAAGAATGTCATGTCTCGGTCAGGGTGAGAGAACATGTTGCACAGGAAGTTATAGGGTATGTGCACATCTGACGTTTTGTGGGCTGGTTTTGACCGGTTTCCGTCGGTGGTTCCCGCTGAGTTTTATGGTAATTTATGTTAATCCTACCCACCGGTAGGATTAACATGCTAGTCAATGGAGTTTAGAAAACGCTGTGTACATTACAACGTTTTTTGTCTTGACGTTTTTAGTTTATTCACCGGTTTCCGACCGGTTGTCAAAGATAGAGAAAGTGACTTCTTTTCAGCGTTTTTCCAGCGGGTCCAGCTGAACAAGTGCAGCAAAGACCAGTCTGGAAAACGCTAAGGAACACGCCGGGGAAATCGCCAAGAACACGCTGTACGACCGCTAGTAACCCGATCGCAAATCGTTAGCAAAACGCTAACAAAACCAGGGACACTAGCGAGTGCAGAAAACTCAGTTCTGCTAATCTCCACCGGTTCCCGGTCGTTCTGCACAGATGCAGAAACGACTGATGTGCACATACCCATAAGCATTGACTGCAGTTGAAATATACCTGCAAATCCCCCAGTGTCTCACAGCTTGGGCCAGTCCACCCAGCACTTGGCAATGACGTTTTACCCTCTAGCCAATCGTCTAAGTAACGCTGGGTGGATCTGTGAATCAAGAAAAGACAGATAGTGCTGGGTGAAACCAAGAGGGAACACGGGGGCTTATTGGGGACAAAAAAGTACACAAAAGCTCCATACCCGTGGATGGAGAGTCTGCAAGTAGGTCTAATACCATTTCTGCCACATTACATCACATAACATTCTGCTGCTTCCCATACAGCCACATAGATGAAGCGTGACTGAGCACACAGCGCTCCAGGGTGAAGGGCTCACACCAAAAAACCTAAGCAAACACTTCTTTAAAGAGGAATGTTGTCCTATTCTCAACTATATCTAATGTTTAGTGAAATAGGGAAAAAAAAAAAAAAAAAAAATTATATACCGGTATATATATATATATATATATATATATTATATATATATATAAAAAAAAAAAAAATTATATATATATATATAAATATATAAAACTAGAAAAAGTTTTCTGCAGCACTCAGTTACTACCAATGACGTACAAATGCTAACAAGCTTTATGTATATGAGAAAAAAGTTTAAAAACGTACGTTTTTTCAAAAATTATTTCTGAAATTCTTGGTACATACATTGGCCAATGTCTGTTTGCTCATCGATAGGAAAAAAAAAAAAAAAATATATATATATATATATATATATATATATATATATATACCGTATTTTTCCTTTTATAAGACGCACTTTTTTTCCTCCAAGTTTTGGAGGAAAGTGGGGGTGCGTCTTATAAAAGGAATATAACATTCTAGCATCCTCAGTTGCTTGGGAGGGGGGGGACAGCAGTGAAGTGGGGACAGAAGTGGCAGGGAATGGTCCCTGCTGAAGAATCAGGCGGCAGGAGCACCACGTGTCCCCGGCTCATTATCTACTTAGATATTCACTTCACTTGCTCCCAGTCTCCACCCACCTCTCTGCACTGAACACAGCGAGGAGAGGTGAGAGCACAGGGAGCAGGAGAAGCTGCTTAGCCGGCACACATGGTCTCTCTCCAGCTTCCTGCAGTGGCTGGGGAGACTGTGTGCTGGAGATAGTGAGAACGGAGGAGCGGGGCACAGCTGCTGTAAGTGAATCAGCACTGAGCTCTGTGCTGATTCACTGCCATGTAGTCAGGGGCAGAGCAGGGAGATCGGTACCTTATCACAGTGTGGTGCTCTCTGTAATGTCTCCTGCTGAGCCCGGCACAGTGCAGAAATCCAGGAAGCTCGGTCTGCAGTTCAGGAGCTTCTGTGTATGGAGAGCAGGGCTGGAGCCTGCATAACACCAGTGTACAGCTCCTGTATCTACATCCTGCATCTACAGGTCAAGCTCTGTAGTGATGAATTGTAAGGAGACAGGGCTGGAGCATTATATTTCAGCACAGTGTATAGACCCCCTCCCTGGCCCTCCCTCATACAGTACATCACATCAGAACTTGATCTGCAGACTATCGCCACTTCCTTGATTTCAGCAGGGTGATGGCAAAGCAGGATACATTAAAGTGAGTGCACATGTATATGTAACATAACCACTAATAAAGTTAACACTGCCAATACTGTGCTTAACTAGAACTTCAAGCATGCTATAGGATCTACAGTACATGCTGGGAGTTATAGTTCTTAAAGGGGTTGCCACTACATGAACAAATCCCATCTCATTCACCTTTTTGGCCCTTGTATAAATAAGGCTGCCTTCACACTTGTGTCCCCCTCTGCGGCGTCCTGCGGAGGGGGACCGCAAGCTGAGCACAGGCACTGCAAGTGCCTATGTTTAACATGGGGACGTGGGTGCCTGCGCTCGGGTGCAGATTGGCGTGCGCACCCATTCACTGCAATGTATGATTTGTACGCAGGCGGATGCATGCGCACAAATCATACAGTCTCGTCCGCACTAGGAACACATGTCGCATTCAGGGTGTGGACGAGAGTGTGTGATTTGTGCGCAAGTATACGCATGCGTACAAATCATACATGGCGGTGAATGGGTGCCATGCCAATCTGCCCCTGAGCGCAGGCACCCGCATCCCCATGTTAAACATAGGGACTTGCGGTGCCTGCACTCAGCTTGCGGTCCCCCTCCACAGGAAGCAGCGGAGGGGAACGCTAGTGTGAAGCCAGCCTAAAAAAGACCATACTTACCCACGATGCTGCAGCGGTTCCAACATTGTCAGAAGTTGCATAGTCATCTCCCATGTGACATTGATATGAGACTCAGCCCTCCGACCAGTCAGTGCTGGCGTCTGTCTCCCCGCCATCAGACACTGGAGCAAGAAGTCATTGGTGTTGCTCACATGCTGCTGCTGTGTATTAGTGTCCAAACCAATTCAAATAAATCAAGGAAAACAGGCAGCACTCCAGTTCAGGTGAATAAAGGGTCTGGTTTTTATTCAGAGCCCATGTGGCACGACGTTTCGGTGCACTAGGCACCTTTCTCAAGTACTTGAGAAAGGTGCCTAGTGCACCGAAACGTCGTGCCACATGGGCTCTGAATAAAAACCAGACCCTTTATTCACCTGAACTGTAGTGCTGCCTGTTTTCCTTGATTTATATATATATATATATATACACACACACACACACACACACACACACACACAAAACTATAGACATATAAAGACACTTTTAGGCTGGGTTCAGACAGCGGCTGAGGGGCAAGGCTGCGGGGCGGCCGAGGCGTGCGCGCAGGGTGAGGCTGCGGGGCGGACGAGGCGTGCGCGCAGGGTGAGGCTGCGGGGCGGACGAGGCGTGCGCGCAGGGTGAGGCTGCGGGGCGGACGAGGCGTGCGCGCAGGGTGAGGCTGCGGGGCGGACGAGGCGTGCGCGCAGGGTGAGGCTGCGGGGCGGACGAGGCGTGCGCGCAGGGTGAGGCTGCGAGGCAGCCAAGGTGGGTGTGTTGTGACACTCTTGTGCACCCGAGACATATATAATATTAGATGTGGTATAGAACAAAACACTCCGACAGCTGAAAAACCTCTTTCATAAAAAGAAACTAAGCACAACCCGCCAGATTGTAAATCGATCTGCATCAAATTAGTTCTGCAGGAATATGCAGCGCCCGTCTAGATCCATTACTCCGGGTTCCAGCATCAGAGTATAATAGTTACACATATATTATTTACAGACCTTTCAGCTGAAAACTTCCATTATCATGTTTTTAATATTTGTCCTGTGAAGTAACAACAAAATTAAGAAGCAAATGTGCCAGACAATTTGCTGTGATCTCCCTGCAGCCGGATCCAGTGTCAGATCATCAAACATGACGTCATCATAATAAAAGATTTATAAAACAACAACAATCGGCTGCACTGATATCAGATGGACTTGTGCTTCCCATAGGGATAATTTACTTTGTACATTTAACTGTCCTGATCCCTTGGTTCTTGTCACTACACGAGTTCATTCTACAGATTCTGGTCTTTTATTTCACACCACTGTCACTTTAGTCTGGAGCAGTTCCGGCAGTGTCGCAGTACAGAGGGTACATACTTGTTGCTTTCTATTCCTGCATCCATGTGCATCCTACAGCTATATTTTGGCTGGGTTAAGGCTTGGGACTCCTCCATCCTTCTGATTTTACATGAAGGACCCCGCACTTATCAGGATCATAGAGACTTCATCACCTGCCATTATTATAAATGGTTGCCGACAGCATCCTTGATGTTGATTGCTGGGGTGGGGCCGATGTGAGTCCAGATATATCCTTTCTCAGGGCGGGTGGGTAATGTGGGGAACGGTGACGATCGTGGCTTGAAGTATTCAGACGGGGCGTGACACACAAAGTCCAAACAGTCCATTTTACGAGGAAGTTCTTCATCTGGACCTAAAAAAAAAACAGCCTGATCAGTCACAGAGTACAGATTATCACCGCTGTCCTGATGTTGTGTCAGTGAATAAATAGCATTTTGGTTGCAATATTTTATAGTAAAAAATACTGCATTTACCAATGATGTAAGTCGCTGGATCAAAGCTATCTTTGGGGCTACAGCCGGTGGGGATCAGCCACGTCAGGGCCGCGCTCTTCTCACAATACTGATCCTGAACGAAGCCCCTGATCTGCGCATAATAGGATTTACCGTCATCATCGTCCATGACCACAACCACGTCACCGATCTGATAATATAGACCCTGCGAAAAGAAGCAAAGGGAGGTTGTGTCATAGATGGTGGCCATAGACCTCCCACCACCGAGCTTATTAAGGGGATAAACCCAAAATGCCTGTGTGACCCATCCACAGCAATTTGGATGGTAAGTATAGCATTTTGTTTTGTCAATGATTCACTGTGGGGCTGGTCAGAGGTGGACAACCCCTTTAAAAACTTATAGCAGTAATCAATCTTAATCCGTTTTTCTTTTTTCCCTCCCCTTCTTCCAAGAGCCATATCTTTTTTTATTTTTCCGTCAATACAGACGTATGAGGGCTTAATTTTTGTGTGATGAGTTGTACTTTTGAATGGAAACATTAACGTTTCATGAACTCCTGTGAATTGTGGCCACAAGCCAGCGATCACAGGCAGGTCATACAGACACGAGGGTTATCACCTCATCCCGGCTGTCAACACAACCCATCAATGCCCCATGATCACGTCATAGGCACAACAACGGGTGAAATCAATGACATGCTTCATGTCTGTGCATGTTAAACACTTGTCAGTGATTGATAGCGGGATTTAACTGGTCGCCAGCTGCAGCTGGATTGATATCCACCTGTGGCTGTTATAGGCACATGATAGCTGATTAAATCAGCCATCATGTGCAGGAAAGATGTGGGCTCACCATGTAAACCTGCATCAAAGGCAGGGAGACAACCTATAAAGTAAATATGTCATCAGTCATGAAAGGAGTTAAGGTCACATTGCTTGTGCAATATAACTAAAAAACAAAGATTTCAGGACACATATCAGAGTAATGTTTCCTCTACAGAATGACATACCTTGTGAAAGATGGACTCAGAAGTCACTATTGTGGAGACGGATTCTGGAGCTTTAATAGGCTACGAAAAAATTAAATATATATATATATGTGAAAGTATTAATTTTATTCTGTTCCATGAAAATTGAGAAAATGCAAAAATTGAGTGTCTTTTTACATCAGATATGCACAAATACTTCTACAACTCTGCAGGGATTGTGTAAACGATCGCTGAAAACATTCTTCATAGATAAATTACAGAATTCTCATAAAGATAAATCCCTTTACAATGGGACCAAGTACCACCTTCGGCAATTAGAAGAAATTTTCCAGTAGAAACTGCAGGGGAAATGCTGTATCATATAAGGGTCAATGAAATAAATGGCCACCCGTCTAATGCCAAACATGGATCAGGTTCAAGCTCATCATTCTGACCTCTACCTGAGAGCAGTAACCTCCCATTATAATGTCCATATGTAACATAGGGCCAGGGATGGTTGATAGAGGAAGACCCCTTACAATGACTACTGCCATGCACTGCCATGTATGGTAAGGTCTTAGATGCAGCAGAACCATCAAGTAAGTTGCTGGTTTCCAAAGACTTTGTGGATGAGTGCAGACAGCACCAGTGTACAGGACCTGATAAGTGCAGACAGCACCAGTTACAGGACCTGATAAGTGCAGACAGCACCAGTATACAAACCTGATGAGTGCAGACAGCACCAGTGTACAGGACCAGTTGAGTGCAGACAGCACCAGTGTACAGGAGCGGTTGAGTGCAGACAGCACCAGTGTACAGAGCGGTTGAGTGCAGACAGCACCAGTGTACAGGAGCGGTTGAGTGCAGACAGCACCAGTGTACAGGAGCGTTGAGTGCAGACAGCACCATGTACAGGAGCGGTTGAGTGCAGACAGCACCAGTGTACAGGAGCGGTTGAGTGCAGACAGCACCAGTGTACAGGACGGTTGAGTGCAGACAGCACCAGTGTACAGGAGCGGTTGAGTGACGACAGCACCAGTGTACAGGAGCGGTTGAGTGACGACAGCACCAGTATACAGGAGCGGATGAGTGACGACAGCACCAGTATACAGGACCGGATGAGTGACGACAGCACCAGTATACAGGACCGGATGAGTGACGACAGCACCAGTATACAGGACCGGATGAGTGACGACAGCACCAGTATACAGGACCGGATGAGTGACGACAGCACCAGTATACAGGACCGGATGCGTGACGACAGCACCAGTATACAGGACCGGATGAGTGACGACAGCACCAGTATACAGGACCGGATGAGTGACGACAGCACCAGTATACAGGACCGGATGAGTGACGACAGCACCAGTATACAGGACCGGATGAGTGACGACAGCACCAGTATACAGGACCGGATGAGTGACGACAGCACCAGTATACAGGACGGATGAGTGCAGACAGCACCAGTATAAGAGCTCTCTCACTCCATATACTGGCAGCTCCTGCCTACACATACTTACGTTTTTCAGCTTAAATATATGTCGCCTCCCTTTTCCCTTGGTGGAGACCTTCTTCTCCACCGCAGGAGCAGACTTGTATTTCGTGTTCCTCAGTCTGGCCGATCGTCTGTGGATCTCTTGTTTGGACTAAGAGGGACAAAAAAAAAAGAAATAAATCACAGATCCATCCGGATTCCCCTTAAATAAATAAAACAGATCCTTAAAGTTGTTTTTCAAGTTCAATGGTTGTAGTTCTAAGATGGCACAATTCAATTTACCATTTAATGTAATCAACCAAAAATTCCAAATGTGGTGAAAAGGCAAACAAAAAAAATCTAAAAAAAAAAACAACATCCCGCAATTCTACCGTTCTTATGTGGAATTTGTTCTTGTCGACGCTTATTGTGCAGCTACAATGATCCACCAACACAATTCTCCAGGTCACTATCATTTTGTGATACCAAAAGTGACCTTTTTTTTTTTTTGTTTATCCACTAATGAGGAAAAAAAAAAAAAAAAAAGCAAACAAATTTGTGTCACCATTTTCTCTGACCTACAACTCTTATTTTTACATAATCCTCCGTTACAATATAGCACTTTGACATGCATACGATCTTACACTTCTGGTGTAATATTTTTCCTCGTGCCTCCTTGCATACCCCTATCCTGCAGAGGAATGCTAGGGTCTGCACAGTGGCTGCCTGCATGATCTGGGGTAGTGAGAGTGGAGCCCCTTTATGGGGATCTGTCACCCCTCCAAGGGTGGTGTGCGCTGCCTTGAGATCCTCCATGCTCTTATAAAGGGGTTCTTTGGTAAAAATAAGAATTAAATAATAAAAGTAAGAGTAAGAATCTATGCAGAGAATGGGAATGGGAAAGGGAACAGCTCACCGTCAGTAAGGATCAGCTTCCACTGGTTCCAGGCCTGCAAGGACAACGCCCAGGTCGTGGGCTGGTGCAATTAGGATAAGAAATTCAGCAGGACGGTTCCAGTATATTTCTTCTTTTATTAAACAATAAATAACATCCATATAATGAGCCATGATTAAGACCTGAGTGCGTCGAAACGCGTTGGCCTGTTTGTACACTTGTACTGCCTATTATATGGATGTTATTTATTATTTAATAAAAGAATAAATATACTGGAACTGTCCTGCTGGAATTTCTTCTCCTAAGAGTAAGAATGGTAGATGTGGGCTGAGCTTAACTTTTAACTCTACTTAGTGTCGCCTCCTAGTGGCAGAAAAGCATACACCCATGGTCCTGTGTCCCCCAATGATGCGAAGGAGAAATAAATCATTTTAATATTTTGACTGATCAGACATCTCAGCTGATACTAAATGTTAAACATATAAATATGTATTATTTGGTTTGGGTTAAGAAACAAAATATAAAATTATTTAATTATTCTAAAAATGCTTTTATTATCATAATTATATTTTTCAATGGAGAAAAGGGAGATTATTAATTTGCATTTTGATGGAATAAGGTGCCAGAAACAACACGCCTTAAACTCCATTGTCAGAGACTGACAGCGGCATCTACAGTGTTTACCTGCGGCAAACTGTGCCAGATCTCACCTCTGCTGTTACATCATCTGGATGTGTAACACGCAGTCAACACCTGCCAGGTTTGGTCTGGCCTCTACTACTCAATCCATCCAATTCCCCTGTGGTACGACGTAACAATACGTCGTAATAAACAGCCTTCATCACCTCTAACGACAGCAATTAGAGCAATCACTGACAGCGCCATTTAATCGTCAAGATCATAACAGAGAGGTAAGTACGACACGGCTCCTCCTAACCCAATCCCCAGCCCTAATTGGTATTTAAACAATGTACTGTATTGCTGAAATATTGCAGTATATAGTACAAGCGATGAAACTTAAAAATACAGTGAAAAATAATATAAACTAAGATATGACTTGCTAAAAAATTCCACTAATCTGGCACAAAGTCACATGCTGGACCAATGGGACAATTAACAAACTGAATACTTTGTGATGCCCTTGTTGCTGGCCACCTACTAGGGACTGACATGGGTCCACCAATAAAAGATGACTTAGTAAAGTATACATGGTGCATGGGTAAACATCCACCACTGTGTCCTGGGGATGCCAAATTATCAGAATTTTACCTATTAGCTCACTAATGAAGCAGGACATTATGTTACTGAAAAAAACGTACCCAATTAATGAGCTATCCTTCTGCTAATCCTTATGGGTTCATCATGTGGGATGATATAGGGAGTGAACATATTTAGTTAAAAATAAATGGCTGCTTTCATCCAAATCCAGGTCCATACCTGTACACAGGCTGCATGTACTATTTCAGACAATTAATAAAGCTCTGGATGCATACTTGTGGACAGGTGTTGTGCTAGACTATTTGCAAAAAGCAGCCATGTTTTTAATAAAACACGTCCAGTGATCCTCAGGGACGGCTCCAGGAGCAATCTGATCAAAAAAGTTAATTGATTTTTGCAGGGTCCATTTTTTTTTTTTTTTTTTTTTAACATTGGCATCTATGAAAAATGGATCTAGTAACTGATCGCTATCTAGCCTCCGTTTTTCAGTCATTTGTAAAGGATCTGTTTTTTTTCCTACTGGACCAGTTTCACATGGAAGATAAATAACGATCAGGATCCATTCTCCAAAGACTCCAATGTTTAAAAGAAAAAACAACAACAGATCCTGCACGAATCAGCTATTGAAAAACACAGAGATGTTGTGTGTGTACAACGGAGTGTGCTGGATCCAATCTAATGGAGGATTACTGGACAGGTGAACTGGGCCTTACCTGTTTATTGCTGCCTCCGTTGCTTTGCTGAGCAGTTGACGTACTGGCAAAACTCGTCCCGGTGCTGCTGGCGGCGGTGCTGCCGTGTAAGTCCCGCCCCCGGTGCCACCTTTTCCAGTGCAGCTGTTGCACAGTATCTCTCCCTGGCTGCCCTTCTTCCACATGGAGGAGGAGGTGGTCTTGCACATGCTGCATGTCGGCTTCACTCCCAGAGGCATCTGCAATAAAGACATGATTACTTACCGGTAATTGTGTTTTATGGAGTCCACGACAGCACCCACATGAGAGAGGGGATCCGCCCACCAGGACAGGAAACCTACAGATAAAAAGGGGCGGTCCCCCTTGCTCCCTCAGTTTGTGTTACAGAGCATGAGAGGAACCACATAGTTAACCCCTTCAGGACCCAGCCTATTTTGACTCTAAAAACCTTGCCATTTTTTGCAATTCTGACCAGTGTCCCTTTATGAGGTTATAACTCGGGAACGCTTCAACGGATCCTAGTGATTCTGAGATTGTTTTTTCATGACATATTGGGATTCATGTTAGTATTAAATTTAGGTCGATAATTTTTGTGTTTATTTGTGAAAAAATCAAAAATATGGCAAAAATTTTGAAAATTTTGCAATTTTCAAATTTTTTATTTTTCTTCTGGTAAACCAGAGAGTTATGTGACACAAAATAGTTATGAAATAATATTTCCCACATGTCTACTTTACATCAGCACAATTTTGGGAAAAAAAAATTTTGTTAGGAAGTTATAAGGGTTCAAAGTTCATGAGCAATTTTTCATTTTTCCACCAAAATTTACAAAAAAGAGAATTTTGTTTACTTACCGTAAATTCTTTTTCTTATAGCTCCTATTGGGAGACCCAGACATTGGGTGTATAGCTTCCGACCTCCGGAGGACACACAAGGCATTACACCTAAAAGTGTAACTCCTCCCCTACTGCCTATACACCCCCTCCCGGGAGAATTCCATCAGTTCTGTGCACAAGCAGGAAGGAGGAAAGACCACCCGCGCCCAGACCAACAGGACTGGGAAATAACAAACGGCCAACAGGGCCAACACGCGAGGTGAAACGACACCAGGCACTAGCAGAGAAACAAAGCCCCAAAAAGGCACAGGGTGGGAACTGGGTCTCCCAATAGGAGCTATAAGAAAAAGAATTTACGGTAAGTAAACAAAATTCTCTTTTTCTTTTGCGCTCCATTGGGAGACCCAGACATTGGGATGTTCAAGAGCTATCCCAGGGCGGGAAAAAAAAACCAAAAGCAGGCCCATCAGAAGTGAGCAACCGCTGCCTGAAGGATCCGCCTGCCCACATTGGCATCAGCCGATGCCAAAGCATGGACTTGATAATGCTTAGTAAAGGTGTGAAGGCTAGACCATGTGGCCACCTGACACACCTGAAGAGCTGAGGCCTGATGACGCAAAGCCCACGAGGCCCCCACAGCTCTTGTGGAATGAGCCTTAATACCCGCAGGTACAGGCAAACCAGCGGAGACATAAGCCTCCCGAATAGGAGACTTGATCCATCTAGCCAGAGAAGACTTGGAGGCCGGCTCACCCTTCTTCTGACCCATAGTCAGAACGAACAGGGCATCCGAATGGCGGAATGACGCCGTTCTAGAAACGTAGATCCTGAGAGCCCTGACCAGATCCAAAGTATGGAGAGACTTCTCATACTGGTGAACCGGATGCGGGCAAAAAGATGGAAGGACAATGTCCTGATTCAGGTGGAAAGGGGAAAGCACCTTAGGCAAGAACTCCGCCACAGGCCAAAGTACTACCTTATCCTGGTGAAACACCAGAAAAGGCGACTGGCAGGACAAGGCAGCCAACTCCGAAACTCTCCGCAGAAGTGATGGCAACCAAAAAGGCAAACTTCTGTGAAAGCCTGGAAAGAGGAACCTCCTTAAGAGGTTCAAAAGGCGGCTTCTGCAATGCCGCCAGGACCAGGTTAAGATCCCATGGGTCCAAAGGACGTCTGTAGGGAGGAATGTGACTCGCCCCCTGAATAAACCTCTTCACCTGAGGAAGCGTAGCCAAACGCTTATCAAAAAGAACCGGCAGCGCCGAGATATGACCCTTGATGGAACTGAGTGCCAAACCCTTATCCAACCCGACTGAAGGAAAGCCAGAAGGGTTGACAGAGAGAAAGGCCAGGGAGAATCGCCGTGGGTACGGCACCATGAGAAGAAAATCTTCCACACTCTGCGGTAGATTCCTGCAGAAACCGGTTTCCTGGCCTGTCTCATGGTATCAACGACTTTAGTGGAAAAACTACGAGACGTCAACAACCAGACTTCAAGCGCCACAAAGTCAGGCTCAGGGCCGAGGAATTGTGGCGGAAGAAAGGACCTTGAGACAAGAGATCCGGTCGATCCGGGAGCCGCCATGGATCCCCCACCGAGACACGCAGCAGGTCCGGGTACCAGGCCCTTCTGGGCCAGTCCGGAGCGATGAGAAGGGCTCGCCTGCATTCCGCCCCGAGCTTCCGCAGAACCGTGGGTAGCAAGGCCAATGGGGGAAAGACATAATGAAGACGAAAGCGGGACTAATCCTGGACCAGCGCGTCCGTCCCTACTGCCAGGCTGTCTCGAGCGCGAGACATGAATGCTGGAACTTGACGATTCAGCCTGGACGCCATCAGGTCCACGTCCGGAGTCCCCCACGTGCTGCAGATGTGTCGAAACACCTCTGGGTGAAGCGCCCATTCTCCCTCGTCCATTCCTTGCCGGCTTAAGTAGTTGGCCTCCCAATTGTCCACCCCGGGGATGTGGACAGCCGAGATGGACGCGCCGTTGTCTTCTACCCACCGACGGATGGGTTGGACCTCCGCAAAGGCTTGACGGCTGCGAGTGCCTCCCTGGCGGTTTATGTAGGCGACGGCAGTCGGACTGGATCCGAATTGGATTCCCCGACAGAAACCTCTGGAAGGCCAGAAGAGCCAGGTATACAGCTCGAATCTCCAGGACGTTGATCTGCAAAGATGATTCCTGCGCCGTCCAGGTGCCCTGAGCCCTGTGATGCAGGAACACCGCACCCCAACCCAGAAGGCTGGCGTCCGTAGTGACCACCAACCAAGAAGTGGGGAGGAACGACCTGCCTCGGGACATCGACCTGGGCAACAGCCACCATCGGATTCCTTCGTCGCGGAAGAAAGGGCAATGCACCGATCTAGAGAGGACGGGTTCTTGTCCCAGCCGCGTAGGATCTGAAGCTGAAGCGGACGCAGGTGAAACTGCGCAAAAGGGACCGCCTCGATGGTCGCCACCAACTTTCCTAGAACGTGCATGAGACGTCTGATGGGAACCAAATCCACCTGCAAAAGGAGTCGGACTTCCTCCGCAATCGAGGACTGCTTGTCCAAGGGAAGGATCACCATAGCCGGGACAGTGTGGAACTCCATGCCCAGATACAAGATCGTCTGAGTAGGGATGAGGACCGACTTCAGGGAGTTGACTATCCAACCGAAGGTCCGAAGAGTGTCCAAAGTGGCCGAGAGACTCATCTGACACTGTTCCGCAGATGAGGCTCTGATCAAGAGGTCATCCAGATACGGAGTGACCGCGTGACCCTGCAAATGCAGAACTGCCACCATCGCCGACATCACCTTGGTGAAGCTCCTCGGAGCTGAGGATAGGCCGAAGGGCAACGCCACAAACTGGAAATGCTCCTCTCCCACGGCGAACCGCAGCCATCGCTGGTGAGCAGGGGCAATGGGGATGTGGAGATAAGCCTCCTTCACGTCCACTGAAGCCAGGAAATCCCCCTGAGACAGGGACGCTATCACCGAGCGTAAGGATTCCATCCTGAAGGGCCTGACTCTCACGTGCCGGTTGAGGAGCTTGAGGTCCAACACCGGTCGCACTGAACCGTCCTTCTTCGGAACCGTGAAGAGGTTCGAGTAAAACCCCCGAAACCGTTCCTCTGACGGAACAGGAACCACAACTCCGCTCTGAAGCAGAGCGTCCAGCGCTCGCTGAAAAGCCGCAGCCCTCGCCGGAGGGGGCGAAGAGGTGCAGAGCCGAGTTGGAGGACGCGACTCCAGTTCTATCCTGTAGCCGTGAGAGACCACGTCCACTACCCACCGGTCCTGGATGCGACTTTGCCAGATGCTTCCAAAGAGGGAGAGCCTGCTACCGATTTTAGATGCTACCGAAGGAGGCGAAGAGTCAGGAGGATGCAGGCTTGGCGGCTGAGGCACCGGCGGGCTTCTTCTGCTGGGCCTTAGACTTCCAGGACCTATGAGACCTCTGGTCCTTGTCCTGACAGGAGGAGGAGGATGAGGCTGGCTTGGAGGAGGGATGAAAGGAGCGAAACCTAGCATGCAGCTGACGCTGACCGGTCTTCTGCGCCTTAGATTGCGGCAAGGAGGTGGATTTCCCTCCTGTAGACTCCTTGATGAGATCGTCAAGGCGTTTCCCAAATAGCCTATCTCCCGAAAACGGGAGGCCGTAGCGTCCGCCTTCCAGTCACGCAGCCACAACATCCGACGTGCTGCCAGCGAGTTAGCCGAAGCTACCGCAGAACGGCTAGCCGATTCCATGATTGCGGATCTAGCATATTCCGTAAACGCCTCGGCCCGAGACGTCAGAACCGCCACCTCAGGAATCCCCGAAGCAACCCAAGGGATCTCCGAGATACAAGCCGAAACCGCTTGAAGGGCCCACAGTGGCCTCGAAAATGGACTTCTGCAGAAGCTCAATCTGCCTGTCCGTGGGATCCTTGAGAGAGGACCCGTCCGCCACCGACATAACGGTATTGGCAGACAACCGAGACACCGGAGGGTCCACTCTCGGAGAAACAGACCAACCCTTGACCACGTCAGGTGGGAAAGGGTAACGGGAATCCTTCTGCTTCTTAGCAAAGCGCTTGTCAGGACAAGCCCGAGGGGCCTGAACCGTAGAACGGAAGTTAGAATGATCCAGGAAGGATCCTCTGGACCTGGCCGGGGGAAGAAACTGATAAAGTTCCTCTGAAACGGAGGGATTCACCGGCGGCACAGGTGCCGTCAAATCCAGCACCGTATTGATAGAGGGCACCAAGTCGTCCACCAAAGAACCCTCGTCCGGATCCTCATCAGGAGCCCGGACGGAGTCTAAGTCCTCCTCCCCCTCCAAAAGAGAGGCTGCCGCTCGGGAACCCGCCTGCGAGGGCGCAGGGGAAACCGCCCGGCGTGGCCACTTAGGAGGTCGTGGAGACGGTTCCGAGAGCCCGGAATTGTCGCCAGAGTCCAAACCTCTAGTAGAGGAAGAACCACTCCGACGCGTGGCGGAGGCCCCAGGGGAACCCTCCCATCCACCTGACAAGGACTCCTGCAATGCTCTGGTCATAGCCGCCATAGACTGAGACACAGAGTCAGAAATGGACTGAGCAAATACAGCCGTCCAAGGCGGTGGCACCGCTGGATCCACAGGGTCAGGGGCAGACGCCACAGAGTCAGAGCTAGGGGGAGCCTCATGCACCAAGGCAGTCACCTGGAGTGCAGGGGCAGGGGAGACGGCGGTCTCATGCATGGCACAGGCCGTGCAATGAGGGTCAGAGGATCCAGCAGGCAGCTGGGCATGACATGCTGTGCAAGCATGATAACGTGTCTGCACCCTAGGAGCTTTGTTCCTGGAGCTAGACATGGTGCCTCCAAAGTGAACCTCAGTGAGAGAACTCAGAGGAGGAAAGATGGGGTGTGATTGAAGACAGGGGGGAGATAGCGCACCACCAGAGACTGGGGTGACCTACCGGACCTTGTGTGCCCTCCAGAGACGCGCAGCCCTGCAGCTCAACAGCACAATGCAGGGACAAGAAGCCCCCAAGATGGCCGATGGAGCTGAGAGAGAGGGCGTGACCCGAGAGTGTCCCCAGCCAGCGCGCGAATCCGGAGGGCAGGTCTTTCCCCCACTGAGACACCGCCCCCCAAGCTGCAAGGCAGCATTCCCCATAGGGGACCAAGGATCGGCCTGCCGCGGCCATCCTCCAAAGGGGCGGGCACAATCCCGAGGGGCAGGCACCGCCCCATGAAGCCCCGGCGCGGCTTTAGAGACACTAGGCCGCAAGCCGGGGCCTAAATTTATTTCCGCGTCCGCCTGTCAGCAGGGGGTGAGTGCGGAGCACCCGCGAAAATCGCGGGAACGCCTGGCCAGGATCCCAGACAGCCGGGGGAGGCAGCGCTCCCTTCCCAGCTGTATAGAGCAGCTGCAGAGGCAGCACGGACCCCACACAGAGTACCTCATTGTGGTGCAGGGTCCGGTCCCTGTGGATCCCTCACGCAGGCCAGCAGACACCGGGGGAGCCGTGGACTGAGTGGATGAGCCCAAGTGTGGGGGCCAGGGGGATCCCACTTCCCCAGAGCCCCTAAGGGTTGGGGAAGGATAATCAGCATGAGGGCTCCAGCCCATTGTACCCCAGGGGTACCTCAACCGCCTCCGCCCTGGGGAAGAGGAAGGAGACATGCTGGGGATCAAAAGATCCTCTTTGCTTCCATCCGACACTAAACAGTGAGAGAGCATGAGTGTAGAGTGTGCCTCCTTCAACACAAAGCAAAGAACTGATGGGATTCTCCCGGGAGGGGGTGTATAGGCAGTAGGGGAGGAGTTACACTTTTAGGTGTAATGCCTTGTGTGTCCTCCGGAGGTCGGAAGCTATACACCCAATGTCTGGGTCTCCCAATGAAGCGCAAAAGAAACCATTTTTTTTAGTGACCACATCACATTTGAAGTCCCTTTGAGGGGTGTACATGACAGAAAACACCCAAAAGTGACACCATTCCAAAAACTGCACCCCTCAAGCTACTCAAATATACATTCAAGAAGATTACTAACCCTTCAGGTGCTTCACAGGAACTAAGCAGATAGAAAAATTAAAATATCCATTTTTTTGTTTCCAAACAAAAATGTTCTTTTAGCCTCAATTTTTCATTTTCACATGGGCAACAAGATAAAATGGATCCTAAAATATGTTGGGCAATTTCTCCTGAGTATATCGATACTCATATGTGATCATAAACCACGGTTTGGAAGGGCTCAGAAGGGAAAGGAGCGCAATTTGACTTTTGGAGCTAATTTTCCATTCAAAAAGTAAATGGCGCTCCTTCACTTCTGAGCCCTGCCGTGCGCCCAAACCGTGGTTTATGACCACATATGAGGTATCGGTGTACTCAGGAGAAATTGCCCAACAAATTTTAGGATGAATTTATCCTGTTACCCATGTGAAAATGAAAGAATTGAGGCTAAAAGAACATTTTTGTGAAAAAAAAGTACTTTTTCCATATTCACAGATCAATTTGTAAAGCATGTGGGGGTTCAATATGCTCACCACCCATCTAGATAAGTTCCCTGGGGGCTAGTTTCCAAAATGGGGTCACTTGTGGGGAAGCTCCAAAGTTTAGGCACACAGGGGCTCTCCAAACGCGACATGGTGTCCGCTAACAATTTGAATGGAAAATCAGCTCAAATTGTTAGCGGACACCATGTCGCATTTGGAGAGCCCCTGTGTGCCTAAACATTGGGGCTCCCACACAAGTGACCCCATTTTGGAAACTAGACCCCCCAGGGAACATATCTAGATGCATTGTGAGCACTTTGAACCCGCAGGTGCTTCACAAATTGATCCGTACAAATATAAAAAATTGTGTGAAAAAAAGTATTTACCTATTAGGAGCATTGTGAAGCACCTGGGGATTCAAAGTGCTCCCATGCATCTAGATAGGTTCCTTGGGGGGTCTAGTTTCCAAAATGGGGTCACTTGTGGGGGAGCTCCAATGTTTAGGCATACAGGGGCTCTCCACACGCAACCTGGTGTTTGCCAACAATTGGAATTGTTAGCGGACACCAGGTCGCGTATGGAGAGCCCCTGTGTGCCTAAACATTTGAACTCCCCACAAGTGACCCCATTTTGGAAACTAGACCCCCAGGGAACATATCTAGAGGAGTGAGCATTGAACCCCCATGCTTCAAAATTGATATTGAATAGAAAAGTACTTTTTTGTCACAAAAATTTATACATATCTAGTGATTGACAGTGCTTCACAATTGAGCTATAAATGACAAAGAATTTTTTGTGAAAAACATTCTAGTCATAGTTGCAATTCGAGCATAGGGGAACCGAAAACATTTGGTCACTCCATGCTGCATTTCAGCCCCCTAGCTGCCAATTTTCTTTGGTAAAAACTGGGGCTTGCAATTTTGTAGAAAACTTGACAGCGCTGCAAAGCTCCATGCACTCTATACTGCTGGAACCAAATACAGCGAACTATTTTTTTTTTTTTAGAATTATTTCTAAAAAAATGACATAGGGCTCCGCCATATTTTTGGTCTAGCCACGTACAACTTAGCAGCTACGGACTGCCACCCACCCTCGGCTGCCTCGTCATACCTGGCTGGAACCAAAAATACAGCGAAGCCCTTTTTTTTTTTAATTTCTAGAACTAATAGTAGAAAAAAATTACGTGGGGCTCCGCCATATTTTTGGCCCAGCCAGGTACAACTAGGCAGCTGGGGGCTGGAATCCTCAGCATAGAGAGGCCCAAGCGTTCTGGGCCCCCCATGCTGCGAATTGCAGCCCGCAGCCGCCCCAGAAAATGGCGCATTCATTGAAGCGCCATTTTCTGGCGCTGTACCCACTCTCTTCCAGTTGCCCTGGTGCCGGTGGCTAACTGGGTAATAAAGGGAGTTAATGCCATCTTTTTATTGGCAGCTGGCACTAAGCCCGAGATTCATAATATAGGGCCAATGTTAGACCCGCCATTAGGAATCTCTAGTACGGTTAATAGTCAATAAATACACACAGAGAAAAATCTTTTTATTTGAGAAAAAAAAAAAACACAGACACAATTCGGACTCCATCTTTATTATAAAAAGATCCGACGTAGTCCACAACGAAGATCCCACGACACTCGATCGCCACTGCTCAATCCAGAGACTGCAGCAAGGGATCAAGTGTCCTCTTCCTACAGCCTCTGGGGTCAACGTTATGGTGCACTGTATGGCAATGATCTGTCATACAATTCACCAAGACTATGATCCCAGAGACTACAAGAGAATACTTGATCCCTTGTTGTAGTCTCTGGGATCAGCATCATGGTGCACGGTATGGCAATGATCTGTCATACCATGCACCCGACGCTGATCCCAGAGACTGCAACAAGGAAATCAAGTGTCCTCTTGTTGTAGTCTCTGGGATCAGCGTCATGGTGCACGGTATGGCAATGACCTGTCATACCGTGCACAATGACGCTGATCCCAGAGACTACAAGAGGACACTTGGTCCCTTGTTGTAGTCTCTGGGATCAGCGTCATGGTGCACGGTATGGCAATAATCTGCCATTCAGTGCACCATGACGCTGATCCCAGAGACTACAACAAGAGGACATTTGATCCCTTGTTGTAGTCTCTGGGATCAGCGTCATGGTGCATGGTATGGCAATGATCTGTCATACCGTGCACAATGACGCTGATCCCAGAGACTACAAAGAGGACATTTGATCCCTTGTTGTAGTCTCTGGGATCAGCGTCATGGTGCATGATATGGCAATGATCTGCCATACAGTGCACCATGATGCTGATCCCAGAGACTACAACAAGAGGACATTTGATCCCTTGTTATAGTCTCTGGGATCAGCGTCCAGTGCACGGTATGACAGATCATTGCCATACCGTGCACCATGACGCTGATCCCAGAGACTACAACAAGAGGACATTTGATCCCTTGTTGTAGTCTCTGGGATCAGCGTCATGGTGCATGGTATGGCAATGATCTGTCATACCGTGCACAATGACGCTGATCCCAGAGACTACAACAAGAGGACATTTGATCCCTTGTTGTAGTCTCTGGGATCAGCGTCATGGTGCATGATATGGCAATGATCTGCCATACAGTGCACCATGATGCTGATCCCAGAGACTACAACAAGAGGACATTTGATCCCTTGTTATAGTCTCTGGGATCAGCGTCCAGTGCACGGTATGACAGATCATTGCCATACCGTGCACCATGACGCTGATCCCAGAGACTACATCAAGGGATCAAGTGTTCCCTTGTTGTAGTCTCTGGAGATCGTTTCCATGACGATTGGATCCTCTAAGTGCTGTGATCCCTGATTACATGACAGGTTCCCTATAAATACATGTAGCTCCCACTATACAATAGGCTGACCTTCACTGTTACACAGACTTGTTTTAGCTGTATCACAATGAACCACGGGGCTTCATCAGATCAAGACAAAAGGGAAAAAAGTGCAGCCAGCTCATAGCGAACACTGTGCACACAGCTACATACATTGTAATAATGGAAAAGACAGCGGCAGGACTGGCTACATGTGGAGCAATATCTAATCCTAGTGATCTGGTAATAAAGCAGATATGAAACAAAACAAATCAATGGAGGGTCCTGAACAAAGTAATTATATTAAATATCCCACAAGTAAGAATTATAAGATTGGCCCTCACCTTAAGCAAAATGTCAATGTTACTTTATCGACAAACTACCTAGAAGAGAAAACAAGCGAATGTTAGAGGTTATCATCTTATGTACATTAACGCTGTATTAAGCCCCAGTACGGTATAAGGATATCATAACGCAAAGGAATAGTGATGCTGAGCTACCTCCTGTATTATACTCCAGAGCTGCACTCACTATTCTGCTGGTGCAGTCACTGTATACATACATTACATTACTGATCCTGAGTTACCTCCTGTATTATACTCCAGCGCTGCACTCACTATTCGGCTGGTGAAGTCACTGTGTACATACATTACATTACTGATCCCGAATTACATCCTGTATTATACTCCAGAGCTGCAATCACTATTGTGCTGGTGCAGTCACTGTGTACATACATTACATTACTGATCCCGAATTACATGCTGTATTATACTCCAGAGCTGCACTCATTCTTCTGCTGGTGCAGTCACTGTGTACATACATTCTATTACTGATCCGGAGTTGCATCCTGTATTATACTCCAGAGCTGCACTCACTATTCTGCTGGTGCAGTCACTGTGTACCATACATTACATATATCCTGAGTTACTTCCTGTATTATACTCCAGCGCTGCACTCACTATTCTGCTGGTGAAGTCACTGTGTACATACATTACATTACTGATCCTGAGTTACATCCTGTATTATACTCCAGAGCTGCACTCACTATTCTGCTAGTGCAGTCACTGTGTACATACATTACATTACTACCCTGAGTTACCTCCTGTATTATACTCCAGAGCTGCACTCACTATTCTGCTGGTAGAGTCACTGTGTACATACATTACATTACTGATCCCGAAATACATCCTGTATTATACTCCAGAGCTGCACTCACTATTCTGCTGGTGCAGTCAATGTGTTCATACATTACATTACTGATCCCGAGTTACCTCCTGTATTATACTCCAGAGCAGCACTCACTATTCTGCTGGTGCAGTCACTGTGTACATACATTACATTACTGATCCTGAGTTCCATCCTGTATTATACTCCAGAGTTGCACTCACTATTCTGCTGGTGCAATCACTGTGTATATACATTACATTACTGATCCTAAGTTACCTCCTGTATTATACTCCAGAGCTGCACTCACTATTCTCCTGGTGCAGTCACTGTGTACATACATTACATTACTGATCCTGAGTCACCTCCTGTATTATACTCCAGAGCTGCACTCACTATTCTGCTGGTGCAGTCACTGTGTACATACATTACATTACTGATCCTGAGTTACCTCCTGTATTATACTCCAGAGCTGCACTCACTATTCTGCTGGTGCAGTCATTGTGTACATACATTACTGATCCTGAGTTACCTCCTGTATTAGGGAGTTTTTAGTTCCCTTAAAACTGCACGTGAAGGGTCGTTTTGTGTGTCTGTGTGCTGTACATGTGACATCCAGGTATCACACGGACAGCATGACTTTGTATAGATGACAGATATAGTTTTTTTTTTAGTAATTGGCCTCCCCGCACTAGCCTCTCCCTCTCCAGTCCATCCTTAATGCAGCAGCCAGGATCACCTATCTGGATAACCGTTACTTGGACGCCTCTGCTCTGTGCCAGTCACTGCATTGGCTGCCTATACACTATAGCAGTGATGGCGAACTCCAGGCCTCGAGTGCCACCAACAGTGCAGGTTTTCAGGAATTCCTTATATTGCACAGGTGATAATATAATCACTTGCACTGGTGATGATTCCAACCTCTGTGCAATGCTGAGGAAATCCTGAAAACCTGCACTGTTGGTGGCACTCGAGGCCTGGAGTTCGCCATCACTGCACTATAGGATCCAATTCAAACTGCTTGTTGTCACCCACAAAGCTCTTCACAGTACGGCACCCCCTTACCTGTCTATCACCCCACCCATTCTCTTCACTCTGGAAGTGACCTTAGACTCACTTCTGCATTAATCCGAACCTCCCACTCCCGACTCCAAGACTTCTCCCGAGGTGCACCAATTCTCTGGAATGCTCTACCCCAAGAAATTAGGACCATCCACATTTTACTTGGCTTCAGACGGTCTCTAAAAGCGTCTGTCTTCAGGGCGGCCTCTCAATCTCCCTTCTGGTAGTCATTCAGACATAGGTATTGACTATTGCTCTGAATAAATAGTGTGACGCTCTCCACACATTGGCTGGTGACGGCTCCCCATCTCCTCATGATGAGTATACCATCATTGTAAATCAGCCCCTGTACTCTGTGTCCCCCCATTGTAGACTGTAAGCTCTTGTGATCAGGGCTGTCATTATTTTCTATACCTGTTACATGTCTGTCTGTATATGGGGCTCCGGACTGTACAGCGCTGCGGAATAGGTTGGTGCTATATACCGATTATTATATTACTGCACTGTGACAACAGTGATAACACCCCTAATGACAGTGTGTGCACTCACTCCTCACCTCACAGCATTGATACTATTGTGCTCCCCATTTCCCGGCACATTGTGAGGTAAAATGACCTCGTCCCGCAAAACATACAAACCGCAATGTGGGAACAGCGAGGAAGAGGCCGCTCAGATGTTCCTGTACAGAGAGAACTACATGTCCCAGCATGCCTCAGGCGAGTGCACAGCTCGGGGGTCCGAGGAGTCCTCACAGGTCACTACGGTGACAGCACGGAGGGCGAGGAGACAGCCACTTCCGGCACCGAGGGAAGCAGAGGACAGCGACTTCCGGTACGGAGGTGATTGGGTCTGCTCTTGTGAGTGGATGACGTCACCGGAAAAGGCGGGGCTTCACTCATAGAAGGGCAGATGCTACAGTATAGACTGCTTCTAGGTTTGACGTAATTTCCTGTCACATGATACCCATTCTGTCTAAGGCTCAGCCCCGATATCAGTGCGCATGCGCAGTGTTTTGATGTGCCTGTTGCTGAGTAGCCGTCCATTATTAATATTCCATAGTGGGTACGTCCTTCCCCAAATCCCTGACTCTGTCCTGGCTGCTGATGGTTTTTGCCCCCTCATTCGTATGGGCGACATCTGCAGCAAGAATTGACGTACTGCAGCTTTAAATGTACCGAGTCTGCAAGGAAAGGTGAGCGCCGTGCGCAGGAGAGCGCAGGGACCGCATTCACTGCTCTGCCATCAGGAAATGCTGCAGGATCTGTGACATCTGAGCTAAAAGACGCGACAGATCTGCAAATTGTAATATAGTGTGTCTATATCTTCCATTCCCCTTCATCTGCCTGGATATAGGAAACACTCCCCCCAGAAGATAGCCAAGGAATAGCGGAGTATGTCCATCTCCGACTCCTCTAATGTCACAATGATCAGCCAAGGCAGAGCCGAAAGGGCGACCCTGTTTCCCCAATCAGATCTATATGCAGAGCCTTACTGGCTTAATATTCACTTGTGTTATCTTGACTTCAAATATAACTAATTATTAAAGTGCACTGGAGTATAATGTTCCTCCAGTCCAGGGGTGGGAACCTCAGGCCGCCTCGGGCAGATGCCTGGGGACCGCAGTGCTCAGGCTGACAGATGCGTTTTGCGACTGTCTGCCCTTTAAGGGTATGTGCCCACAGGACGTTTTTTGTGCAGTCCAGAACGCAGGAAAACCTGAGGATCCTAGAGTCCTTGACAGGAGAAATGCTATGATCTTGTCTGCGTTTTTACTGCGGTTTTTGTGCGTTTTTCCTGCATTTTTCCCATTGACTGCACCAAAAATGCAAAAAGAATTGACATGTCCATTCTTTCCCATCCGAACCAAAAACTGCAGGTATTTGACAGTTCTTGACACTTGCAAAACCAATGTGTGTGCACAGCGTTTTTGTAAAACACATTGGTTTTGCTGGGAAGCCCAACCGCAGGAACAGAATAGCATACATTACCATAAAACCAATGGTTTTCTGCATGCGGAAAACGCAGGAAAACCGCAGCAAAAACACCCTGTGGGCACATACCCTAAATACATCTTTCCAGTGATCTCTATGCCCCAGCCTCAACCTCCCTAGTGAGGTATATGCACTCAGCCTCTCCTGTGTTCTCTATGCCCCAGCCTCCCCAGTGAGGTATATGCTCTCAGCCGCTCCTGTGATCTCTATGCCTCAGCCTCCCCAATGAGGTATATGCTCCCAGCCTCTCCTGTGATCTCTATGCCCCAGCCTCCCCAATGAGGTATATGCTCCCAGCCTCTCCTGTGATCTCTATGCCTCGGCCTCCACAGTGAGGTATATGCTCTCAGCCTCTCCTGAGATCTCTATGCCTCAGCCTCCCCAGTGAGGTATATGCTCCCAGCCTCTCCTGTGATCTCTAATGCCCCAGCCTCAGTCCCCCCCTTCCCCCAGTGAGGTATATGCTCCCAGCCACTCCTGTTTTCTCTGTCCCCCACCCCCCAATGAGGTATATGCTCTCAGCCTCTCCTGTGATTTCTATGCCCCAGCCTCCCCAGTGAGGTATATGCACCCAGCCTCTCCTGTGATCTCTATGCCCCAGCCTCAGTCCCCCAGTGAGGTATATGCTCTCAGCCTCTCCTGTGATCTCTATGCCCCAGCCTCAGCCTCCCCAGTCAGGTATATGCTCTCATCCTCTCCTGTGATCTCTATGCCCCAGCCTCAGCCTCCCCAGTGTGGTATATGCTCTCAGCCTCTCCTGTGATCTCTATGCCCCAGCCTCAGCCTCCCCAGTGAGGTATATGCACCCAGCCTCTCTTGTGATCTCTATGCCCCAGCCTCAGTCCCCCAGTGAGGTATATGATCTCAGCCTCTCCTGTGATCTCTATGCCCCAGCCTCAGCCTCCCCAGTGA
The DNA here is from genome assembly GCA_033576535.1 of Allobates femoralis. Lineage (NCBI taxonomy): Eukaryota > Metazoa > Chordata > Amphibia > Anura > Aromobatidae > Allobates > Allobates femoralis. The sequence continues at coordinate 550,546,139 of JARQOC010000005.1, forward strand.
GGTATATGCTCTCAGCCTCTCTTGTGATGTCTAGGGCTCTAGCAAACCTGAAAAAGCAGAGAATAAAAATGATCAACATCACAGCCATGCCAAAGAGAAGCAGCTCCAGCCACCACAGTAGGGGAAGTTGTTTAACCAAATAAAAGTTATTTTGTGCGGCCCCCCCCCAAGGATGGTAGAAATGTCAAAATTGGCCTCAGAAGAAAAAAGTTCCCCACCCCTGCTCTAGTGCATTTATTTATTCAGTCCCAACACGTTTTACCTTCCCATTTGTTAGTCATATCGAGAGACTGTTACCACTATTGCATTGTTCCATCTCTGCCAGGTAGGATATGAGCTACACGGAGGGATGAACGCTGAGGATACATAGCTATCGGCTCACCTCCGGCATCACGCACACCAGTCAATCCGCTACCCTCTTTGAAGGTATCAATCCCGTGTGTCATGTCCTGCGCCTTTGTGTTACTGTAGGCACGGGCATAGTAATTACTACAGCAGAGAGGCAAAGGAGCAAACACATCAGAGGCACGGGCTGTAACCATTGGGAAATGTTGGAGTTCAGAAACTCTCTGCATGTGTTAATACATCTGCATCCTAAGCACACAATAATGGATGCGTGCGCCTCTTACTTGCAGACTGTGAGCCCTCATGGGCAGGGTCCCCACTCCTTCTGTACTTGTGTGCCTTGTATTGCTCATGTTTATTGTACTTGTCTATGTATGCCCTTTACACATGTACAGCGCCATGGAATAAATGGCGCTAGAATAATGAATAATACTTCAGCTACAAATATACAGCTTATGAGACAGTAGAAAAAAATAAATTATGGTGGACAAAAACTTCCTTAGAAAGTTACCATAGCCCAAAAAATCATCCGCGGGATTGAGGACAAATGTTTCCAACTTGTGACCTTGATGATTGAGACCTTACGAACACGTGAATAGCGGCTTCTACTACCTGCTCCTTAGAGCAAGTCGATGACGACATTGATAATTGCAGAAAGATATTCCAGATGAACATCTTAATAAATTGCTTGTTGACTTGAATGATTTTGAAAAATATGAAGATGACATGCATCTCCGGAAAGTCAAAATATTCCAGTAGAATGTGGCAGATTATGAATCTAATTAAAGTTTTCTCTCGCAATACTGAAAAGCCTCATTTAAACATTCAAGGTCCAGAAAGCATTGTGATGGCTTGGTGATGCCTACAGTGAAGCATGGCAATGGCTTGGTGATGCCTACAGTGAAGCATGGCAATGGCTTGGTGATGCCTACAGTGAAGTATGGCGGTGGCTTAATGATGCCTACAGTGAAGGATGGCAATGGCTCAAAGAGCATACAGTAAAGCATGGCAGTGGATTGGTGATGCCTACAGTGAATCATGGCAGTAGCTCGATGATGCCTACAGTGAATCATGGCGGTAATTCAGTTTGCATATAGTAAAGCATGGCAGTGGATTGGTGATGCCTACAGTGAAGCATGGCAGTAGCTCGATGAGCATACAGTAAAGCATGGCAGTGGATTGGTTATGCCTACAGTGAAGCATGGGGTGGCTCGATGATGCCTACAGTGAATCATGGCAGTAGCTCAGTGAGCGTAAGGAATGGCAGTAGCTCGATGATGCCTACAGTGAATCATGGCAGTAGTTCAGTGAGCATATAGTAAAGCATGGCAGTGGATTGGTGATGCCTACAGTGAAGCATGGCAGTGGCTCAATGAGCATACAGTAAAGCATGGCAGTGGATTGGTGATGCCTAGTGAAGCATAGGGGTGGCTCGATAATGCCTACAATGAATCATGGCAGTAGCTCGGTGAGCGTATAGTAAAGCATGGCAGTAGCTCGATGATGCCTACAGTGAATCATGGCGGTAGTTCAGTGAGCATATAGTAAAGCATGGCAGTGGCTTTGTGATGGATGTCAACAGTGAAGCATGGCAGTGGCTCAATATCTACAATGAAGTATGGTGGTGCCTTGGTGATGTCCACAGAGAAGCGTGGTGGGGGCTGCTCTGCGTCCTCAGGCACTGGAAACCTCCAATGAGGGGAGAACAAGATAGATTAAATCAAGTATCAGAGTTCTAGAAGTAAACGTCATGCCTTCTGTGAGGAAGCTGAAGCGTTGGCGCCATTGGACTTTCCAACAGATTACTGATCCGATTCATACTTTAATGGCGTTATCCAGAATTCTATAAACATGGCTGATTTGTTTCAAAAACAGCCCCACCCCTGTCTACAGGTGGTATGTCATATATCAGCTCACTTCCATTTAAGTGAATGGAGCTATGCGGTAATACCACAAGCAGCCTGTAGACAGGGTAGGCGCTGTTTTTGAAGTAATTCAGTAAAGTTTTACTAATCCTGACTATCCCCTTTAAAGTCAAACCAAGGCTTGGTTTAAGAAGAAATCCTAGAAGATTCTGGAGTGGCCATCACAGTTGCCTATTTTGAACTCCATGAAAATCTTTTGTGAGATATGAGGAAGGAGGTAGAAACATGTAAATACAAGATTATTAGTGAAGTGGAGATTATTGCAATTGAGGAATGGCTAACCTTCCTTAGGAACGCTGCTGGAACCTGGTGTATCACATTTACAGCTCGTCATAACAGCCAAAGGGCCTCTACCAAGTACTCAAGATGCTCGTCATGAAGGGATTCAATTCTGAAAACCTGTAAAGCTGAAAGATTGCCAATTTGCAATGGAGGGGTAGAATATTCAGCGCAAGTTAAACCTAGACTGAATATTGTGAGGACCATATGATGGCCGCTTCCAGAATCCCACTCATCATTGTCAATGAAGCCTTTACCGATCATGCACATCACCCCATAATGAGACAAAGACGCATTAAAGTAATAAATGTTTAATCAGTTTTTGTCGTTGCATTGTATGAACAGCATTCATTTGGCCGAACATCTACATTGTTATATTCTAATGTATAGAAAATGGGAATGTATCAAGTATACGTCATGAAAGTGCAAATAACAAGTCAAGGTTACAGGAATCATCTGTGTCTTTACATTATAAAATAACCAGTTTGCAAAAAAAAAAAGTCACCAGCTTCATAACTACTGGATCAAAGAACGACATCTTATTCTGAATGTGGTCAGACAGAAGGGCCCTTCATGGTGAGATGGATGGCGGCCACCTTGTGATCGGTGTAGAGGCGCCATATTGGTTATTTCCCAGCTGTCCCAGAAATAGATAAAAGTTCTGATCAATCATATCCTGGTTAACAACATATAAGAAAGGAATAGGTCTACATTTCCTTGTGTTAATAGAAATCACTTTGACCCCCATTACGGTGCCCCCTTCCACCATCCAAACTAATGTCACCTTTTCATGATTAAACAGTTTCTGTCATCCATATTCTGAGGTTAGATAGGTGTCAGAGCTCTGTCCAAGGGGGACACTTTATTTAACCCCCATTTTGTGCCTCAGGATCTCATGGCAAACCAAAAGGAGGAGTTCAGAATCCGGGATCGGTAAGTGGCTTTGTGCACAATTGCTAAACTTGCAGGTGTTTTCTAAGTTTTAACCACATTTTTTTTTACAAGGTTATAGAAAGTTTCTCCACTGTACGGAAGCAAGTGAATTTCAAGTAGTGGTAATGCTGAGATTTTACTGCAGATCTCGGGAGACTCTGGGTTGACCCTTGTGGAGAAGAGTCTACTGTTTGAGGAGTCAAGACTAGTGATGAGCTAGCACTGCTATGCTCGGGTACTAGAAACAAGCAGTTGATGCTTGGACGAGCATAAACATGGACCAAGTATAATGGAAGTCAATGGGAAACCTCAAGCATTTTTCTGGAAAATGCTCGAGTTCCCCATGGACTTCCATTATATTCAGTAAATGAGTTGACGCTCGGATCAGCTCAACTCGTATACAGAGTTTAATGGAAGTCCATAGGGAACTCAAGCACTTTTCTGGAAGATCTTCTGGAAAATGCTCGAGTTCCCCATGGACTTCCGTATTTCCTAAACAAGTTGACGCTTGGACGGGCTTGACTTGTTTACAGAGTAACATAGAAGTCAACAGGGAACTCAGACACTTTCTGAAGATTGTTTGGAAAGGTTCTTGAGTTCCCCATTGACTTCCATTATACACCGTAAACAAGTCAAGCCCATCCAAGCGTCACTCGTTTAGCAAATATGGAAGTCCATGGGAAACTTGAGGATTTTCCAGAAGATCTTCCAGAAAAGTTCTTGAGTTCCCCATTGACTTCCATTATACAAGTCGAGCCAGTCCGAACGTCAAACTGCTTGTTACGAGCACTGATCACCCAAGCATGGTAGAGCCCGCTCATCACTAGTCAAGGCCCCTCGAGCGATAGACAGAAATCATTTCACCCTAGAGTTTTGCCACTATACCACTATCAAATCCTGTTCAAACAGTGCGGTCAAATTCTGGACAGTTTTCTTTTTTTTTAGTAAGAACTTGCCATACCCATAAGTACAGAACCCAAGTAACATGGGGCAAATATGTATATCACAAAACCCCCCAAAACCTTAATATACACTTTACTCCCTTGAAGCTCACACTTTGGCTTGTATCAGTAGCCACCAGTCCAATTTCCATTCCAGAATAAAAAAACAAAGCCAAGAGCAAAAATCTTACAAATAACCGACACAAAAGGGAATATGGGTTCTATTAATTTAGATTCAATAAAAAAAAAAAATCTTATTTGAATAGAATAAGTGTAATACTGTGGCCTCATTAAGACATCTGGTACCTAAAAAAAAGTGAGTCGTCAGTGTTTCATCTTTTACCAGATTCATCAGATTTTTATCATATGGAAAAAGAAAATTGCAAATCTTTTCCTATCAATTACAATGTTAACTACATAAAGCACAGGGATGCCATTTGTGATTTTCACAGACCCATAGACTTCTATGGGTAATTTTGTCTCGGACCAAAAAACTGGAAAGGTCTCCATAAATTAGATCGGGTGGAAACCACTGATTGACGTCTGAACGAGGCCTTAAAGAGCGTTCTAGTGCCAATAAAAAGAGCACACTGTCTAAAATGTTATGTAATTGTAGCTCAGGCTGATTTCAAGTTGTATTGTTAGATTAAGAAAAGCAGCAAGTGGGCTCTCCACCAAAAAACCCCCAAAAAATCTGATTAATAATGGAGACTAGAAAGGCCTGACTGCTGCCAACCTATTTTCCCTACTTTGGACACCCCTTTAAGGATAAAATCTGAACAAGGGTGATACAGGAGGGTATGGGTTGGACATTTATCTCCTTTATGCCCTAGTAATCAGATTTTTATTTAAAGTATATCAAAGAGGACAAAAAAAAAAAAGATTTTTTTTTTTAATTTAATTATTGATCAATCTTTTGCAAAGTTATGATTCTTTGTAATATACTCCAGTACCTTATTTTGCTTCATTCTCACTTGGTTACAATGCTGATACTGCTGTTTTAGCTGCTTAGTTCACAACCTTTTACAAGCTGCTTTGATCTGTAGCCCTCAAGAGAATCTATACAGGAGTAAGATGAGCTCAGATTGGGATAGTGTTTGTAAAGAGTTTTGGTGCATGTACACATCTTTTAAAGGCTAATGTCGCCCGGAATCCACCTTAAAAAGCAATGCAGAAAATGAACGCAGTGCACAGCAACATAAAAACCTCATTGCTGTGCACAAGATCTATCTTTTGCTACTTCTAGTAAGCGCTTTCGGGTTTGGAAACCGTGAAGTGGTTAATAGAAGCAGCACATGCATACTTCGGGCGGCTTCCACTAGAAAGTTGCTTGCTAGTTGTAGTACTCTAAAGACATACTGATGGGCAATATAGATTGTGATCCCCAATGGGGACAGTGTTGCAAATGTATGTAAAGTGCTATGGAATGAATAGCGCTATATAAATGAATAAATATTATAGGTTTAAATCATGGTAAAAAGAGGCTCAGGATCGGAGATGTTTCAAGAAAAAGATTACTTGCCCCATCACCCAGCTTTTTACCTGAAGCGGATTCAACTAGGAAAACGTCAACATCTTAAAGGGAATCTGTCAGCAGGTTTTTACTATGTATGTTGAGGACAGCATGCTGTAAGGGTTAAAAAACAAATCAAATGTGCCTCTCTCATCAGTCTCTGTGCTAAACTAAAGGCTTTATCACCTGGTGATTACTATTACTAGACTACTTGGACATGCGCATGGCAGTCCGACAAGCCTTCTGCTGTGTGACATCTCGCAGTCAATACAAAATCTGTAGCGAGAACCTGGTCCAGTTCTGCTTTGTTTCTGCCTGAATTATTTGGTTGTGTCAGAACAGCTTCAGTTCGTAATCTACATGAACCATCGTTGGATTCAGGGTTTCTTTGCGTACATTATGTTGTTGTCAGATGAGGTAGCAAAAACCTGCTGACAGATTCCCTTTAAAATTGCTAAGTGTACATACCCTTCGAGTATGGATTTATGCAAGAGCAAACAGTTCAAAGCAGCTAGTAAAGGCTCATAGGCCAAACAGTTAAAACAGCACCTTCAGCAAAGGAAGAGGCAAAATAAGGTGATGGAGTATATTATAATTATATATATATATTAAAAAAATCATAGCTTTAAAGATATTATAATTATAAAAAAATAAGGGTTTACGTTTATAAAATAAAGTAAACTTTACACGTACAACATTGTTATAACGATGTCGCTGCAACTTTTGACTTTGCAGCGACCTCGTAGCAAGGTCGCTGCATGTGACACCCTGCAACGATCAGTGATCAGCTCGCTGATCGCTGGTATAATGGCCAGGGCCATTTTTTGATTGTTGGTCTTCCACTGTCACACACGCCAATGCTGGCCATCCAGCGGGAAACCAACGATCAACTACCTCCCAGCGCCGCTCAGCAAACGCTGGTATCCAGGGTAAACATCGGGTAACTAAGCGCAGTGCTCTGCTTAGTTACCTGATGTTTACCGTGGATACCAGCGTTCTCGCTGGTGAGTCTGCCTGTGCGACAGCTCACCAGCGATCAGATAACGATGTCCCAGCGACCCTCATCGTTGGTGGGGTCGCTGGGACATCGTTATGTGTAACCTGGGCTTTAGAGAATAGTTCCTGAATTGCAGAAGCGCAATAGTTGGTTTTCCCTGTTTCACAAAAACGTTGCATCAGAAAAACATGATTACAAAAAGAATAAAAGCCGTGACAAGGGGCTAGAACCGTTGTCAGAAAATCAGACCATTTCACATCAATGATACCACAAGAGCCGTAATCACGTCTCCACCGCCGGACATGGCGTACAGTAAATCACCAGTTGTCTTATATACGTAGCCTTCTAACGTGATGCACATTGTAGGTTTTTCTTCAAAGTATATTTATTTCCACTAAAACAAGAATCAACACATGAAATATATACAGTGTAATAACCACAAACAGCAGTCTGGTCTGTATATAGCACTGGATTAGTCACATACCAATACTAAAGGCAGCCATTTTGTAGCCACATCCTATAGCATTAGAAGAAAACATGGTCGCTTTCTTCCAGAACCTATCTATAGGTAGTAGTGCAACTCAGTTCCATTGAAGTGAACAGGGCTGAGCTGTAATACCACATTCAACCTATAATAGCCTGTTCAACCCCCTTAAATATTGTTGACACTCACAAAATGGCCGCCGACTAATTTCAAGTGACAGTTTCACTGTAAAGGAAAGGCCATGAATGGTTTTAGTGGAGGTTATAGTATAGATTTTCACATTACTTCACACCTTTTCTCATTACTTCACTCCAGTACAATTTGGCAGCTACAACCCGAGAAGGTAATAAGGTAAAGGCACAGGAACGTCACGTGCGGTGTATTCTAAGGTCTCCATTACCAATTTGAGAAAAAGGAGACCCGCTCCTTGAAAATTAATCAGTATCCATTATACTTTGTGGTAAGGAACGAGCGGCCGCCCGGGCATGTATAAAAATATACACAATTTATAGGTTTATTTTTTAATAATTGAGGTGACAGGGTCTCAATAGACATGGGAGGGGGGAGGGATTTTTGTTGGTGCAATAACTCATTTCTATATTAACCTACAGCACGGTTCCTATGCTCAGACTGGAGGAAAATAATGGCGGCTGTCACTTCTTTGAGGTAAATTACTCTTGGAATCCACTCCAAATCTGACACATCAAGTCAAAAAGCAGGAAACGTTTTTCTTTAGGGGGAAAAAATGCTTCAAGAAAACAGTTCTGATGTAAAAAAAAATATTTAACACCTCAAAAAAAAAACCAACTTGCTCTAAGCAAAGCCTACCAAGCATTTCAGTGTTTATTAATGTCATATCACAAAGATGGAGGCTTAGTTACAGCTTCTGGGCCCTTGGTTGCTATGGTAACTGCATAGAGACAGATGTGGCAGGCGGCCATTTTGGAGTCAGACATATTTCTCACAGATTTGACGCTGCGCCTCAGGATTATCAGCACTTTCTGAAGGATTAGAAGAGGTTTTTCAAGATGAAGAAAAACCCGTTAGCGCTCCATCATACTGATATATAGACTAAAGTATTCATACAAATAACACGCCCGTCGCTATCAATCATTGTAATATCCTGTGGAGAAACCATTGCTTATAAAGGCCATAGAGGAAGATATATTGGGGGAGATTTCTAAAGATTAAAAATGGAGGAGTTGCCCATACATTTACCTCATCATAGGAGCTGAAAGTAATAATATAATTGGTGCAACAATTCAACACTTCCCTTAAAACCCAACACTGTCGACCATAGCGAACACCACTATGGAGTCTATTGCCACTTGCTTTATACAAACTACCCAATGATGTATTAAAATGGAGTAAAGTTTACAGACGAGACTGAGTATCTATGTCAAATACTTGTCATTATAGGGAAAAAAATACAAAAAAAGCTACTGACACCGATAGTCCAAGTGAATCAGCCGCCTGAAAACTGTTAATAAATGCCAAGATGGCCAACTTGCGCTAATTTATCAAAACTGTCTTTGTTGCTAAAAGTAACCAATCACAACGCAGCTTTCATATCACTTTAGGAAATCAAAGCAAAATTCTGATTGGTTGCCATGGGCAACACAACAAAGTCAGTTCTGATAAATGAGGCCTTCAATAAAGTTACCCTATAAATAAAGTTAATGACTGCTAAATTTTGATGTAATGTTATAGCCAAATCCGAACTAAGCTGGGGCTACTTTAGTCATGTCGCTAAAGCTCGCGGTAGGCCGCTGCTATACTGCACGTGAATGCGGCGACATTACAACCAGCAAAATAATGCAACCACGAGAAGCAAAAATCTGACTATGTGACTTGCTTGTCCTGGTGCCTCACAAGTCGCCATGCAACAATATTAACCCACATTGTGGCAGCAACATACAGCTATCTGTGCCCGAGTAACCCCTGCTACAGTTGAATTCAGACGTCCATGAAACGGGGTCCATGTACTGATCCTGATGTACGTACTGCCATACCTAAACTTAAAGGGTTTTTTCTGATGAATAAAGTACATTTTAATCAATAGATCTTGAAATAATAATAATTTCCACAATTTGATGCATTTAAAAATAATGTTCCTGTGCTGATATAATCTTATATATGTGTCCCTGCTATGTACTGTGTAATGGATGTGTCTGACCATACAGGGACATGGTCTGATCATACCACATCTCCTGTGCGGAGAATCTTATATATGTGTCCCTGCTATGTACTGTGTAATGGATGTGTCTGACCCTACAGGGACATGGTCTGATCATATCGCATCTCCTGTGCAGAGATAATCTTATATACCCTGTTTCCCCGAAAATAAGACACCCTTTTCTTTAACTTTTTGGCTCCAAAATTGCACTATGTTTTATCTTAAGGGGATTTCTAATTTTGCCATCATGTAACCCCAAAAATTTAAAATTCCCATGCGACCCCAATATCTCCACCATCCCCTTGCAGCCCCAAATATACCCATGCAAAGTATCCCCCAACAGGTCTTATTTTCGGGGAAACAGGGTATGTATGTCCCTGCTATATACTGTGTAATGGATGTGTCTGACCATACATCCATTACACAGAACATAGCAGGGACACATTTATAAGATCTCAGCACAGGATTTTTTTTTTTTTTCATCACATCCTTTTGTTGAAATTATTATTATTCCAAGATCTATTGAATAAAATGAACAATAAAATTAAGTTTGTTCATAGGAAAATCCACTTGACAGCTTCACAGGGTAGGCAGGGTTTATAAGGTAGTCAGGCTCCAGTCGGGAGTCCTACTATCATTCCATGAAATGCACAGTGTACATGGACCGTGATACACAGACATCTGAATAGGGCCTGAGGGAGAAATTCAAGGACGAACTTGCCAATGCATCCCTCAATCTTAAAAAATATTCACTCCAAAATAGTACATTAAACGTTATATTATTCACCAACACTTCTGGTATTCCTTTTACTTTCACTTACTAAACCCTTTTTAGCACTTTTAATAATCCACTCTGGAGCTTCTAATAAATATTTTACAATTTTTGCAAGTATTTTTTCCTTTATTACAGTATTTGTAAAAAAAAAAAAAACCTAAATCAGTAAAAAGGAATAACGGAACCGATAACCTCAATTTCTTACATAAATGAAGAAAGACTTGCTGAGGCCATTTGCACCACTTAACAGTCCACTGGCTTCACAATAGAACATTATTTTATATAAAAATCTGTCTAAAGTAGATCGGTGGGAATCCTTATAGGTGAATGGTACACAGGGGTGTAACTACAATAGGTGCAGGGGTTGCAATCGCACCGGGGCCCTGGAACCTGGGGGCCCCAAAAGTCCCTATGGCCTATAGAAAAAGACTAATGCTCTTAAAGATTTGCCAAAATTGGGAGTCCCCCTTGGAGCTTTCACATCAGATCCATGAGCTTCATGTTACGCCAATGGTACAGAGACTGCAGAATACCGCTTACATAGTATTTGCAACAGTGAAAAAAAACAAAAAATATCAATAAATGAGAAATTCTGCATTATTTGTTCCTGGGCTACATACAGTTCACAGCTGTAAACCTTCAGGAACATTTATTTGTAATGCATTAGTTCCTACTAAAGTTAATACTAAAAAAAAGAAATAATTTTATCATAAATATATAATTATTAATATTATTTTTAATCCACAATTTCTATCTGGCCCAGAACTGCAACAGTATGATAAAACCGAACAGAGAGAACCAATTATTTGGCCCTGCTCCACCACACAAAAATATTATGCACTACCTTTGAACTGTCTGATGAGCCAAAACATTTAATAATCTGGCAGAGTAGTAAAAAACAAAGTTGTTCCCCTATGAACTGTGGCCACCACCAGTAAGCCCTCATATACAACATTCTGGAATTCTGTATATAAATCCCCAATCTGCTCTATATAATGTAAAATACAGCTTTTATTATACTCACGTATGGGGGGTGTCCGATCCAATGAGCATCGCTGGTCTTGATCCGGCCCCTGCCGTCCTCTTTCCGAACTACATCATCCACACAGTCTCCCCTATTGCGTTCCTGCGCAGGCGCACTTCTTTTTGCCTTGCTGAGGGCAGAGCAAAGTACTGTAATGCACAGGCATCAGGAAAGGTCAAAGAATGCCCACGCATGAGCACTACAGTCGTTCTTTCACCTTTCACCACACCTGCACATTACAGTACTCCGAGAAGTGCGCATGCGCAGGAGCGCAATGGAAGAAACTGTGTATGGATAACGTAGGAAGAGTCATTTACACGAAGCAGGGAAGGACGACGGCCAACTCAAGAAGAGAGAAAGCGCCAGCTCAAGACCAGCGACATTCATCATACAGGGCTGCCCTGTGAGTTATACAGATTAGACTTAAATACAGTATTCCAGAATGCTTTATAAGGGTTTAATGGAAGTGGCCATAACTTAACTTGGTAAGTACTGAAACTTGATCTGTGAAGATGTTAATACTTCTGTTTCATAGCCCAGTTGGATGTCTTAAGAATATTTTATGTCAACTGGAAAACCCTGTGAAGATTGAGTTCACCTGTCCAGTATCATCCATTAGATCGGATCCAGCACAATCCATTCTGCAAACACAACTTTTTTGGTCCGTTTAAAAAAAAAAAATTGATTTCTGCAGGATCCATTTTTTTAACATTGGAGTCTATGGAGAACGGATCCTGTAACTGATCACTATTTATCTTCCAGTTTATTCTGATTCCATAAAAAAAAAATGGATCCTTTACAAATGAGAGAAAAACAGATGATAAATCGATCAGTTACCGGATCCATTCTCCATATACTCCAATATTAAAAAAACGGATCCTTTACAAATGAGAGAAAAACAGAGCATAAATAGTGATATGTTACCAGATCTGATCTCCATAGACTCCAATGTTAATAAAAATGGATCCTGCAGAAATCAATTTTTTGAAAACGGACAATAAAGTTGTGTTTGCACAATGGATTGTGCTGGATCCAATCTAATTGAAGATTACTGGACAGGTGAAGTAGCCCAAGTCCGGATTCAGACAGGTACTTTAACGGTCTGACATGAGGCCCTAAGTTCGGGTCAAGAGAATAGTGGTTAGCTCGGGTGTTGCCCCCAATTTATGGAGAGTAAAGCTGAACAGGAAGGAAGCGCAAATAGAGTTTTATCCGGTGGATAAAATGTTAAAATATGATAAAGTTAGGCTCACCTTATAGGGTTGCGAGGGTCACAACCACCTTAGACAGTTGTAAGAGCTACTGCAGATACCCGCATGGTTACCTGAAGATAAAAGAGACAAGTCGGGATTTTGACTCTGCGCTGCCGGTGAAATAACAGGTTCCAGATGGATTTTGAAGTTTTATTAGCCAACGCGTTTCATAGCGGACAGCTACTATCACGTTAATGAACATGCCCTGATGAAGCAGTGGTCCGCTGCGAAACACGTTGGTTAATAAAACATCGAAACCCATATGGGACCTTTTATTTCACTGGTCAAAATCCTGATTCTCTGCTATTTTCATTTATGGAGGGGGACATGTGCCTGTCTGAACCCCGGACTAATTCTTCAATTTTAATTTCTGCCAAGTTTATCAAACGATGTGCAACACTTATTGTACCTATGATTGTACGATGATCACTGAACATGACATGGTTGCAAGTTCGTTCTCTCGTCCATTTCCCAGACGCCCCTTAGACTCTCACCTTGTAATAAGACTGCAGTAATGAGTTAGTGCTGCGGCTCCTTGGTTTGGAGGATCCTAGTGATTTATACAGACAAATAAGTCAAATAATAAATGCACCAAAATAAAGCTCATGACTTACAAGCCATCTTCCTCATTAGGCTTTTCAACCCTTTCTCCCTGTTTTAAAGAAATTATGAAACTCCAAGTAGACTTGCATTAAAGTCAGATTTTTTTTAAGATTTTTTGCTTTCCAAGTTAAGGAAAAACAACTGTTCCTGTGATTCTATAGCATTGTATCTAGGGAAATAAAGATGAAAAAAAAAGAATAAAATAATAATAAAATAATCACCCGGGATATACAACTGGTTTTGCTCACGCATGATTTGACAGATCCACTTAATATAATAATGAACGGTTCATACTTGACGCCATCATTGCACATGACCAATTATTTCACCGTCTCTTGGACACACACGACAGGAGGGCGACACCACTGACAACGTTGTTTAGGCTCCAACCACAAATGCAACCTTGCACTACATCAAGTCTTTTGGTACAAAATAACGCTAGGAGCGGATGATACGTATTTGAGCATCGTCGCGTGGGAGCTGGAGATACCACCACTACATTTTTTTTTGTCTAAAAAAACATAAATTACTAAAAAAAAAAAAAAAAAAAAATTTTAATTGTTACCAAACTAAGGCTACATCATGACTGCATTTTATTAGAAGATAAGATTTCACCCTATGTATTTCTTGGAAAAAAAAAAAAAAAAAAAAAAAAAATTAAAAGAAGAAAAAAGGCAATCAAAACTCCATAGTCTGCAGAAAAAAAGACCAAAGTTCAAGTCAGTTTAAAAGATTAATTGGAAACCCAAAAAGAGTAATTCACTTCCTTGCAGTGGTCAGTAACGGCATCTTCATCAGATTATGACATCCAAGGGTTAACTTCTAGACAGTTTTTTTTGTTGGTTGTGTTCATACCAAATGGACTTGTTCGACCCATTCGGTGGAAGGTTCAGGAGTTCTACTGGAGATGTCCTCAGAACTGGTCATACTGCTCGTGACGTCGTTCGCGTTGTGTTCGTCGCTCTGGGACAGCGTTTCTGGCGGAGGCGCCGAATCCTCGGAAGTCATTTCGTCAGTTCGCGACTCGGGGTCTTCGTGAATTAGTGCATCCTGAAAAAGTGCGTGCTCCTCAGCGACGTCGGGCGCGGGATGTTCGCCGGAGCTTCCTGGCGGTAGGTCAACGTCAGTTTCCGAGTTCATAGAAGGAATAAGGGCGATGCTTTGGGGGTTCATGTCGTGAAACCAAGCCATGATGTTTCCCAAGAGGTTTTCGCTCATGTTGGGATCTTGACTAGTAGAGTCCAGGTCACTACTGGACATTGGGGCGTCGGTGAATGAGTGTGAATGTATTCGGTCTGATGTGTATGGATCGTTACTGGCTCCAAGTCTGACAAGACTCTCGCTGAGTTCTAGCAGTTCCGAACTACTGAGTGCCGACCTCGGGTTCTCAATGCTTAACGGTGAAGGGTCCAGCCTGGTGGGCAGAGAAGAACCTATGGCTCCTAATGGCGACTCGTTATTGAGGAACTGTCTGGTTTCTTCATCCACATTAAGACCGGATTCTTGTAAAGACAACTGAATCGCCAGAAGGATGTTGGGATCGTCGTCATCTAGCGAGCTGAGCGCCTGGAAGCGAAATAACCCATTAATGTCTGTACAGTAGAAAGATATGGTCAACAGAAACAGAAAAGTGAAGCACTGGGCACCAGAGAGCGACTGAACTCACCGTGGACGTGCCATGTCTTCTGCTGCCACGAACCTCCAGGGCTTCTGATAAGATGAAGAAAGATGATAAAACAACAACTAATACCAATACTGAAATTAACGTGTGCATGGATATGGCGCTGTTTTTGGAAGAGAGCAGCCATGTTTTTTCTGATCCTTAATAACCCATTTCAAGAGTTTGTCAGAGGCCAAGCATTTTGCTCCTAACTTCCAAACTAATTTATTCCTATAATCTAAGCTATTTACTAATATGCTTGCTTTAAAGTCCCTACCGTTCCCCCTCTACACTAACAGCTATTGTGTTCTATTTTTCTAATTTCCTGGTCTGATGATGCAGCATGCTGGCATATTCACACAGAACATCAATCACAGCAGGGGGCAGAGGCTGCAGTCACTTCCACAGCCTCTGCCCCTCAATGAAATGAAGTGTCACATTAGTGATGCTGGTTTCAGGGGCGGCGCTGTTGCTATTTTGTCAAAGCAGGGTCTCCAGCCCCCCTTCCCGCTCCCCAAAGTGTGCCGTCTCCAGCACCCCCCACAATACCCTCTCTCTCAGCCCTTCCCCCTCCCCCCCCCACCTCTATGCAGTGTCTCGCCCCCCTGTGCAATAAGCGCGAGCGCACTGTACCCGACTGATGGCGGTTTATGAATGGAGACAAGCCAACATCAGAGAAGTGAGGTGTCAGTATACCAGGGGTGTGGAAACATCAGCGTTGCCCCGCAAGTGATGTCAGTTGTCTCTGCTGGGGTGACTTATGAATAACATTAAGATGGGAGCTTCCATTGACGTGGCTTGCGGGGCAGTGCAGATCTCCTGTACCGCCGGTATACTGAGGGTACCGTCACACGAGGTGACGTCGCCGGAGATTAGCGGCAGCGACGGCGGGAGCGCGCACATTTTTGCGCCGCGCCAGCGTCACCTTCGCATGTTTACATGCGGCGATACCTCCGGCGATCTTACAGGCGCCATCGCCACTGGGGTGTCCAAAAACCCCAGCGGCGATTCTGTAACATGTGAGCCTATGACTCCCATCGCCTGTAAGATCGACGTCCCCCTGTACGTCGCCCCAGAGTGCTCGCCTGGTTTCAGAGCACTGCTGAGAAACCAGGCGACCACTCAAAGGCGTCGGCATCGCCTGTTTACATTAGGTGACGCACAGGCCATGTTGGCGGCAATAGGCCACGCCCCTGCGTTGCCTATAAAATCGCTGCCGATATGGCCTCGTGTGACTGTACCCTGACTCTTCTCTGATGTTGGCTTATCACTATTTATAAGCAGACATCAGTAAAATACAGTACATATCGTCATACAAGGCAAAGGGGGAAGGGGGGGGGTGAGAAACCGAATGGGAGGCCAAGAACTCACTGTGTGGAGGGGTGAAGGGGGAATTGGAGACCTTACTCTGAAACAACAGTGACAATTATTGTGACAATGTGTTTCAGGGAGGGGCAGAGGCTGTGGAAGTGACTGCAGCCTCTGCCCCCTGCGCTGAAGACATTCTGTGCCAGTATCCCAGCATGCACTGGGGCCCTCACACATAACATCATCAGAGCAGGAAACAGAGAAAAATAAACACATTGACTTTTAGATAGAGTTCCTCACAACTGAGATATAGTTGCATGAGATCACAGTGCAGTGCCTGATTTAATACAATTTCTGCCTATGCAGAGCACAGCAGTTGTGTCTTTTCTTCGGCTCCTTCGCTCTGCGTAGGCAGTGACTTTAGATAACAAAACTCAGGCTTTGTTCATCCAATTTGGTTCCCTGATAAATAAAAGTATGCCCCTCCCGAATCCTCTCTACTCCCTTTACAAGTATAGACATACACCTTTCCTTTCTGAATCTTGATTGTCTGAACAGGTTCTACGTTTCATTATGTGAATATTTGGCTAATAACTAACTCTACAGTCCCTCCATAATTACCTAAGGTATTCTCCGTGTGATCGTCCGGATCAGGAGTGTTGCTTCTCATACTGTGCAGATCGCGGCGACGCTGCCGGTGCCTCCTCCGATACTGGAATTCTGCATATTCCTGCCATAGATACAAAGACACTTCCATAAGAGAAATGTTCTTTACAATAACAGATAGTCATCTATTCATTGACAATGACATCTGTATAGATACGCTTTCATTGCCAGAACAGACGTTTTGCAAACCAGAGAACATCTCTGCACATATAGAAAGATTCAACAGAAAAGAAACAATCATGAAAAATTAATATGGAAGAATTAACAGCAGCGATGATCACAACATCCATTCACAAACCACTAAGCGATTCCTCCGTCTCCATGTCTACCCGACTAATTGCCATTACCGTCACCAGAGGACGGTATTACCTGATAACAAAACAACCTCTTACCTCCGGGGAAGCAAATCCTAAATATTCCCAGTCCCACGTTCCTCCAGCAAAACTGAAAAACACCAAAGAGCAGGATAAGAAGATAAAATGGGTTTTCTTGCAGCAGATAAAGGGTTAAAACAATGCAAATTATAAGTCTGATCAGTGGTGCAGAATATGGCGTCTTCTTCATGGACCTATAAAATACATGTTTGTGGCTGGGTCATATATAAAGCCGAGTGCAGCGCTGAACATCCATAGACATGAACAGACACCCGTAGACTTTAATAGGAGCCATACTAACCTAAAGGGGGCTCCCTGAATCAATGTATACACCTGGGGTGCCCCCCAAGCAGTTCGGGTCATTCATTATTACCCAGTGCACTCTCACAGTCCCCTAATTCTGGGGGATTCCTAACAGGAACAGAGACTTTAACCAGGAACAGCGATAACATAGGAGGTGACGACGTCAGGAATAATCAAGCCAGTGGTCAATGTATACAGAAGGTATTTCCCTCTTTGCTCACATAACTAGTGGGGTTGCAAATGCCAAGACCCCCCCCATTCAGCAATAATCTGTATTGGCACCCTGTAATGCTTATAGAGAACCTGACCCCTAAAAATCAGCCCCCAGTCTATTTATACCTGTCCCTGCACCACCAGTATAGCATTGTAGGCAGCCCTTTGTGTCAAAAATGGGGATTTGTAAAGTTTATAAAATTGATTTTTTTTTACCATCAGATCTGCGGCTTCTCAGTTCTTGAGAAGTCACACAGGGCGTTCCCTGTGGCTTCTCATCACCGCCTGCACATCAATTATTCAAGCCCAGATGGGTGTGCTAAGGCAGTGTGATCTCCTTTGCCCTCCACCATGGGCGGTATAGCCGGTATGACGCTATTCGCGTCATATCCGGCTATAGTGACGTCGTACACCCACAGGGAGGACCTCGCGATGCGCATTGCGCAAGGTTACTTTATAGCAGCTGCAGCAGCTCATCAAGCTGCCATAAAGTAACCTCGCGCATGCGCAATGCACATCGCGAGGTCCTCCCTACACCCAATGGGTGTACGAAGTCACTATAGCCGGATATGATGCGAATAGCGTCATACCGGCTATACTGCCCATGAAGTAGGACGAGGGAGATAACACTGCCTTAGCACGCCCATCTGGGCGTAATTAATTGATGTGCAGGCGATGAGAAGCCACAGGGAACGCCCTGTGTGACTTCTCAAGAACTGAGAAGCCGCAGATCTGAAGGTAAAAAAAAGCAGTTTTATAAACTTTACAAATACCCATTTTTGACACAAAGGGATGCCTACAATGCTATACTGGTGGTGCAGGGACAGGTATAAATAGACTGGGGGATGATTTTTAGGGGTCAGGTTCCCTTTAACTTCTCCACGGGAGGCACTGTAGAGAGGCTGAACACTTATTACCAGGTTTCACTATAGATTAAAGATGATCACAGCGATCACATATAGTCAAGAGACCTTTCTAATAAGTAGGAACTGTTCAAAGCGGAGATCTCCATTAACTCCTTCCCACTGTATGATATACTATATCATCACAGGGAGCATGCCCAGGAGGAAGGAGCAGGCCAGGGAACACAGAGCATGCCTGGGAGCAGGAACAAGTAGATTGCTCAGGAGCGTGGAGCATGCCTGGGAGCACAAAGCATGACCGGGAGCATGGAGCATGCCCAGGAGTGGGAACCAGGAGAGTGCTCAGGAACGTGCCCGGGAGCACGGAGCATGCCCAGGAGTGGGAACAATGAGAGTGCTCGGGAGCTTGCCCGGGAGCATGGAGCATGCCCAGGAGCTGAAACACGGAGAGTGCTCGGGAGCACGGAGCATGCCCAGGAGTGGGAAACGGAGAGTGCTCGAGAGCGTGCCTGGAGCGGGAACAATGAAGTGCTCGGAACACTGAGCATGCCCGGGAGCGGGAGCACAGAGTGCTCAGGAGAGTGTAGTGTGCCTGGAAGCACAAAGTGCTCGAGAATGTGGCGCTTGCCCCCGAGTGGGAACGACGAGATTGCTCGGGAGCGTGGAACATGCCCCCGAGCGGGAACACAGAGTGCTCAGAGTGTGGAGCGTGCCCCTGAGCACGGAGCATGCCTGGGAGCGGGAAAACGGAGTGCGCTCAGGAGTGTGCCAGCGATCGGGAACACGGAGCGAACCCAAAAGCGTGGAGCATACCCAAGAGCACGGAGCATGCCCGGGAGAATAGAGGGGGTGCGGGAGCACGGAGCGGGCGCGTGGGTAAGGAGTTTGGTGCATGCTCAGAAACTACACACACACACACACTCCCGCACGCCTCTAACAGCAAGAGTCACAATCCTGGTGAGGACATCTTTTTGGGCACCAAATGCTCCCTCCCGTGGTGTAAAGTTTTATAAATAATTTTTACAAAACCCTCAAATCTAATTTTCATGATCCAAAAGTAAAGACAATACCAGAAATCACTCAGTGAGCGCAGCGGCTCTGCTCAAACTGACGGCACAAGCTGCTGAACTCAGTGATTGTCTGCAGTGCTGTCAACAATAACAGATGATGGAAGCAGCGGTGAAGACTCAACCTCTGGACATGGTGAGGAAGAGCAAAGCACAATTTGTCATTTTGAAAGACATTTTCAGCCGGGGGACATGGATTAAAAAAAAAAAAAAGTTTAATAATGATGACTAATGTAATATGATTATTATAATGATGGCACGGTTATTTATCGATCTGACGTTGTATCTCAGGAGTCTCCGTGTAGAAGCAGCTGAGACATAACGTGACGGGGGTGCAGCGGGGACTATTTTTGGAATTAGTTGCCGCTGAGATGAACTCCTGACTGGCTGTGATTATTTATATAGAGCCCCCGAGGTGTAATTAATCTCCGTGCCCTGGAGCCCGTCATGCAGAATGACACAATGAGTAACCCTTTCTTACAGTGCCAGGATGAAGCACACTTACCTCTGCAATTTTTACATGAAAAAATCTGTCAAAAGTTTTTATTATATATATATATATATTTTTTTTTTCTCTACCTTTTCTGTGCCAATATAAAGTAATTTTGATGCAATGTTAGAATAGAAACAGTAAAAAGTGTGGAAACAATTCCTCCTCTTTTTCAGAAATGGCCGGCATCTCAGAGGAGATCAAGCGTTCCCCAACCTGCGGTACACGTCAGTATGTAATGCCTCTACCTTCGCCTGGTGGTTTCCGGAGAGTCAGGGGGGCCACACCACGGGCCACTGAAGCCAAGAACTCTTGGCGTTTCTGCTGTACGAGGCACGCTGCCCGGATGATCTTGTGGCGGGGGGTGCGCAGGTACGGCCTGTTCACCTTCTGGGCCAGATCTTCAGTCACCATTTCAAGGTCCGTCTGCAAAGGAACAAAGGAAGGAGTTTTTATGCATTCATTCGTACGGTGGCTCTTCCTACACCCATCAGCCTCTGACACGCTCACTTCTCTGCTGCACCATTCATTCTCTATGGGACGGTCATCGATAACAGCGCTAGACTATCTCCGGCAATCCCATAGAGAGGATATAGAGCAGTGGTGCATCTTGTTGAATGCAATCAGTGGAGGCCCCGGCAGTCAGACCCCCACGGATTAGTTTCCCCTACATTATTGCCATGAGTCCATGCCCAAAGCTCTGCTTAAACAGCAGCTTTACAGTATGGACAATTCTAGCTCTTCCCCATATTGTAAAAACTTACATCCATCCTGATTATTATTACCTGCGGACCAACCAATGGGAACCTCACAGACCCCGAAAATGAAGATTGAATGGCAGCAGAGGTGAACATGCTCGACCTCTGCTCCATTCACTGTCTATGGGACTGTTGGGAGACAAATGAACGCTGTACACATCTTTTGCCTAAATTCTCATAGCCAATAAATGGGCGAAGATCAAGCCTGTGCACCTCTGCTCCATTTATTGTCTATCGGACTATTGGTGAAAACTGAGCGCTGTACTCTGCTATTTCCCAAAGTCCCATGGCCAATGAATGGGAGGAGGTCGAGCATGTGCACCTCAGCTGCATTCTTGAACACCCAGATCCCAATTTTTGGGATCGCCGGGGAATCCCACTGATCAGGCTCCCAGTGGTCAGCCACTACCACAAGGGGCAGCAGCATGTAAAAACAAAGCACAAAAATGTCATGTTAAATACAGATATTCAAATATATTTTTCCTTTTAGTCCAAATTATTCACCTGCATTAGCTCAAAAATCTCCTTTTTTGTGCTTTTGGGCTCCAGGAAGAAGCCATAAGGGTAAGAACACTTGAGGATGCGCCTGGTCTTCAGCAGCTCTTGTACAGCGTCTTCTATGAAGGTGGTGTCCGGGCAGCCTCCATCTGCTGCAAGGAAAGGCAGAGGAACAAGGTGAGGATCCCGGGATTAGAGGACGGACACCATGGACATGTCTGTATAACACTAATCAGAGCACAAGGCTCTCAGGATGTCGAAGCTCAACCCCGCCTGTAAAGCTCATGTGTAACTACAACTCCCAGCATGTTCAGAGAGCTAATGGAAAAAGCTAGAGACCAGGGTACCCAATAATGAAAAGCACTAAGGCTGCCCAAATGACAGGACCCACTGGGTTCAGATTAAAGGTCTTCTAAAGGGACAATTATTGCTGTCTACCAAGAAGTCACAGAAGCGATCAGCCGCATCATTGTAAAAAAGGTTTCATCACCCCCAATCTCAGAAGACATAAAGGAAAGGGTCATCCTTTATATTTTGTCTTCAGAATAGACAAGCGTTGCCTAAAGTGTTTGATACTTCATCTCATACTGGAGGCTAAGGAGCAGGGGAGGCTTGTAGAGATGCAGCGGGCTCCCTCCCTACCCTGGTATATCTGCTGGGTCCACGGCTGAAGGAAGGGGAAGCGGCAGTCTGCCACCTCCAGGGCTCAAGGGGAAGCGGCAGTCTGCCACCTCCAGGGCTCAAGGGGAAGCGGCAGTCTGCCACCTCCCGGGCTCAAGGGGAAGCGGCAGTCTGCCACCTCCCGGGCTCAAGGGGAAGCGGCAGTCTGCCACCTCCGGGCTCAAGGGGAAGCGGCAGTCTGCCACCTCCCGGGCTCAAGGGGAAGCGGCAGTCTGCCACCTCCCGGGCTCAAGGGGAAGCGGCAGTCTGCCACCTCCCGGGATCAAGGGGAAGCACCAGTCTGCCACCTCCCGGGATCAAGGGGAAGCACCAGTCTGCCACCTCCCGGGATCAAGGGGAAGCACCAGTCTGCCACCTCCCGGGATCAAGGGGAAGCACCAGTCTGCCACCTCCCGGGATCAAGGGGAAGCACCAGTCTGCCACCTTCAGGGATCAAGGGGAAGCAGCAGTCTGCCACCTCCAGGGCTCAAGGGGAAGCAGCAGTCTGCCACCTCCAGGGCTCAAGGGGAAGCAGCAGTCTGCCACCTCCAGGGCTCAAGGGGAAGCAGCAGTCTGCCACCTCCAGGGCTCAAGGGGAAGCAGCAGTCTGCCACCTCCAGGGCTCAAGGGGAAGCAGCAGTCTGCCACCTCCAGGGCTCAAGGGGAAGCAGCAGTCTGCCACCTCCAGGGCTCAATGGGAAGCAGCAGTCTGCCACCTCCAGGGCTCAATGGGAAGCGGCAGTCTGCCACCTCCAGGGCTCAAGGGGAAGCGGCAGTCTGCCACCTCCAGGGCTCAAGGGGAAGCGGCAGTCTGCCACCTCCCGGGATCAAGGGGAAGCAGCAGTCTGCCACCTCCCGGGATCAAGGGGAAGCAGCAGTCTGCCACCTCCCGGGATCAAGGGGAAGCAGCAGTCTGCCACCTCCAGGGCTCAAGGGGAAGCAGCAGTCTGCCACCTCCAGGGCTCAAGGGGAAGCAGCAGTCTGCCACCTCCAGGGCTCAAGGGGAAGCAGCAGTCTGCCACCTCCAGGGCTCAAGGGGAAGCAGCAGTCTGCCACCTCCAGGGCTCAAGGGGAAGCAGCAGTCTGCCACCTCCAGGGCTCAAGGGGAAGCAGCAGTCTGCCACCTCCAGGGCTCAAGGGGAAGCAGCAGTCTGCCACCTCCAGGGCTCAAGGGGAAGCAGCAGTCTGCCACCTCCAGGGCTCAAGGGGAAGCAGCAGTCTGCCACCTCCAGGGCTCAAGGGGAAGCGGCAGTCTGCCACCTCCAGGGCTCAAGGGGAAGCGGCAGTCTGCCACCTCCCGGGATCAAGGGGAAGCACCAGTCTGCCACCTCCCGGGATCAAGGGGAAGCACCAGTCTGCCACCTCCGGGATCAAGGGGAAGCAGCAGTCTGCCACCTGCAGGGATCAAGGGGAAGCAGCAGTCTGCCACCTCCAGGGATCAAGGGGGAGCACCTGTGTGCTGCCTCCATGGTCAAGGGGGGTGCCAGTCTGCCATCTCCAGGGCTGGGGGGCACCAGGCAGTGTGAAGAAAACACCTTACAATCATACTTCTCACTTGCACAAGCTGCAGACTTTTCTTGTTTTTAAATTACCCACAATATAATAATAAATTGGGAGTAAAGTCAGCTCCAATCATCCAAAACACAACATTAAAACAAAACTACTTTGGGGGAATCATGACAATGAGTCGGACAGTTCTGTACCCGGTCAGACTGGGGCTCTATCTCTGCAGACCTGTAGCCTGAAGTTGGGGGGCAGCTGCCGTGTAACCTGTTTACTGACTTAAGAAATCATTTAGGATAATAAAAATTTGCTTCCAAAAAATAATTTGTGCCCAAAAAAAAATATTCTAATAAAACTGTCCTGAATGTGCACATGCTTTATAACTCAGTGTGCGGGAGAAAGTCCAAAAATCCATATGATTATTCATATCATGTGTATGGGGCTGCAGAGACGCCATTCACTTACATTGGACACAGATTGGGGTCAGATGAGAAAGATTTCAGCCAGGAATCTGCGCCAAAATCGTTCACATCCAACCCATCACTTATGGAGAAACATTCATTTGTATTTCTGAGGCATTATTTTAATAAGAAAAATATACTCCCATGTGCTAGTTATGGTCATCATTGCTGAAAAATGGCGTCTCTCACCTTCACTAAGAGCTCGGCTCAGCTGCTCCATCTTTTCTTTGGCTGTTTTTAGGAGACGTTGTTCTAGCTGTAATAAAAAAAAAAGTGGCAATTTGCATTAATAATGGGATCACATTGCTGGAGGGGCGGAGAAAAAGACATCCAGGAAAGGGCGAGGAAGAAGGCGGCGGCGGCCAGGGGCGAGGAAGAAGGCGGCGGCGGCCAGGGGCGAGGAAGAAGGCGGCGGCGGCCAGGGGCGAGGAAGAAGGCGGCGGCGGCCAGGGGCGAGGAAGAAGGCGGCGGCGGCCAGGGGCGAGGAAGAAGGCGGCGGCGGCCAGGGGCGAGGAAGAAGGCGGCGGCAGCCAGGGGCGAGGAAGAAGGCGGCGGCAGCCAGGGGCGAGGAAGAAGGCGGCGGCAGCCAGGGGCGAGGAAGAAGGCGGCGGCGGCCAGGGGCGAGGAAGAAGGCGGCGGCGGCCAGGGGCGAGGAAGAAGGCGACGGCGGCAGGGCGAGGAGAAGGCGACGGCGGCGAGGAAGAAGGCGCGGCGGCGCAGGGGCAGTGCGGCAGTGTTGTGTGGATAGACATCCTACAACTGTATGTGGCATGTCATACGATATTCAGTGAGGGTTACCTGATAACTGTGTTCATGGTTCTTAAACCTGGTGTAATAGTGCATAAACCTGTCCAATTCTTGGAATCTTTTGTGTTTCTTCTCCGCCTGAAAAAACAAAACAACATAAATTTGGGTTGGATTCTGATCATGTTGGATACCTCTCTGAGTAGCAGGTGTTACGTTCCGCCACATCATGAGGCATGATGCTGCACCATGTACAGTGGCTCATCTGTACTATACAAGATATTATTAACTTGTAGGTTGCAGAGACACAACATGAAGCTTTTGGACGTCCTTAGTCAGCCAACTGTGAAACCAAAGAACAGGACGTCCCCATTTCTTGCCGCGGCAGAGACTCCAGACATTGCCTTAGTGGAGCAGGAGGGTCTCAAGAGGTGTGGTTATTAGACTACCCCTTTTAATCTAGACTGCCTTCTTGAAAGCCAAAGGAAAAATTTAGTGACAAAGAATGTATAATGGTGAAGGTTGGACTTGATGGATCTAAGACTTTTCAACCTATGTAACTATATATGCAATAGGCGGGCAGAGGATCCTCCTGGTAAATCCACATTGTTTTCAGCCAGACTAGAGGAGGATTAGTTGTGTGTACTTTTGGCCAGACTATGATCTTGGAGAGTTGACTTTATCCAAATACGAGCACGCAGTGCCGCAGTGTAAAGCATGGTGCAAAGGCAGCGGAACAGCAGCATAAGCCACTAATAGAAAGGAAGTGGCTTTCAGATTACCGTGAACTCCAACAGTCGATGGAGTCAAGCTGGAGCTGCTGAAGTGAATAGGAGCTCAGATGCGGTACCCAAGAATGGCAGTGATTGTACATTATACTTCCATCCACCATAGGGGTGAAAGGAGCCGGACACTCACCAATCTGATCTTGATAATATTAAAATCAATACCAAAGTACTGGACAATCCCTTTAAATGTGGGAGAAGACTTTCATGGAGCCGAAGCTTCACCAGCGTATCCCAATGTGAGCAGGGAGCACACATCGCCCCCATTGTGCTTTTTTTGAACGGTGGAGGGATCACTATGAAAAATACACAGGGGTGTGGGTGAGGTGCCCTGAACTATTCTGAATTAGGAACAGCGCCCCCGGTGGCTGTATAAGATCTGCAGGAATAGGTCAATATTCCTTCCGGATACAAGGTCCGGGGCCCTCACCTCCACCGTCATCTCTTTAGACTGCTCCTCCACCTGATTTATGACCTCGTAGCGTGTGCAGCGGTAATATCCTCCCGTAGAGGAGCTGTGCTTCTTCCACTCCTCCAGGCAAATCCAGCAGAAGTCGTACTTGCACTTTGGGGAAAAAAAAAGACAAAGTAGTAAATTTCCACAAACAGTCATTTTGCTTTTTTCGATTTTTATGTTTTGATTCTTTGTCCAACAGTATGAGGAAGCATATTAGGTTGTTGGCTTGGTCCTCACTGAACGGGCGCTGCCCTACATCCAACCAACAGGTTTTCCCCCATGGTCGGGCGACCATCCAGGGGCCCTACACTGCAGCCAGGCCACGGGCCCTCTCCTGCAGCCCAAGCTGCTGGGAACCCAACCAACACGCCCTCCCCTGCGGTCAGATGTCTACCCACGGGCCATTCCCCACGGCTGGGCGTCTAACCAACAGGATGTTCCAAGTTGATGGGTGCCCAACCAACAGGCCCTCCACGGCTAACCAACAAGCCATTCCCCCTGGGCTGGGTCACCAACCAACAGGACCTCCCACACGTCAAGACGCCCAACCAATGGGACCTCCTCCACAGCAGAGTGCTTAACCAAAGGCTTTTCCGATGCACAGGCATTGATCTAATGACTTCACATTACTTATAAGAGGTTGCCTAGGTTTAATATTCAATGTCCCCTATAGGTCTGGATGAGTAGTTACTAAATAATGATGCGAACAACATAATCTAGGGGCCCAGTAGCTTCTCCCAGCAGCGATCAGCTGATCGGCGTGCCGGCTGTCTTGAGACGCCACGTTTCTTACCTTTGCACACTGCATATGGTTACAGCCCTCGTTTTTCTGGATGGGAGACTTGCAATTGGCGCAAGGTTTGGAGTTCGTTAATAACCAGAGACAATTCGCAGCATCCTCGAATGCTTCACTCACCCCAACCACTAGAAGAGAACACAATAGATAATGTATCACCACTCGTAGCGTCAGGACCGCTGTCTGGATGGCCGATATACCGGAGCTTAGGTCCAAGAGGGATCCTGACCCCATTATTGAAATCTTTCACGATGGCCACCACTATGCCTCCTCTGTATCTGTAGGTGTTGTAATCGATCCGTCTGAAGTGTAAGCACAAGTCAGGCACCCGCCGTGCTCCGTGCGGATCTAGTTCTAGTTGGACCATTTTCCGGTCACCTAAACCCACACCGATTCCATACAGAATAGCGGCAGCCGTCTGCGTGCACCGAACCGGACATCAGCACCATCATCTCATACTTACACTCTTCAGGCTTCATCTCAGACACCTTGTGGAGCCAGTTTTTCCAGGTTTGGCAGTCGCACGGTTCGTGGGCCTCTCCTAAACATTCCCTGCAACACAGAAACCACAAGAGATATTCCAGCTGACGACCGACTGACGATACTGCGTCAATGTACATTCATTCGTTTCTGGGAAGCTGCGTTACACCCTTCCCTTAAAGGGATGCTGACAACTCTAGAGAAAGTGGTTTGGTCCTAATGGTTGTCACCCGGCTTTTCCAGGCATAAATAAAAGTCACAATGCAAATTTCTAACAAAATGAATGGATGGGAGAGCACCGAGGATGATAAATACGGGGTTGTTATTACCCTAACCGTTCCATGTATCCAAACTTTTCAGAACAGCAAAGTTGATGCAGTGACACAGGAGTCTCAGGATGATCACGTCTATCAATTTGGAAAGTACGGCACAGAGGACAGAATCCGGGAATAGCAGCTTCCACGTTCCGGTTACCTTCCTGCTTCATTTCAGCTTCAATGAATTATTCATATCGCTTTTGATACAGAATCTGCCAGGTCCTGGGATAGCGAGGAACAATCAGCGCCCTCACCATGTCGTGACCTAAACCTCCCTGAGCACTGTGCCCATTTACTAGACCTGGCGGTGTCATGGTAAACTTATTTAGGAGCCTCGTACAGTTTTATACTTTGGCCGGTCCCACCCAACGCTCGTTGTGAGGCTATAAATGCGGCTCCTTGCGGGGTCTGTTGTGTTGTGTCTCAGATTTCGTCTGATGTATAAATTATGTAGGAGTGAACAGAGGACTGTAAGGAAGAAACTCGCCTCCTGCCGGTAACCAGAAACTAACCATAAAAGCTAGGGGTTACCGCACGCTGGGAAATACAATGCCAGAAACTCCGCTACACTGTTACTGTCGAGGATAGAAAACAATTCATGGCTTAATGGGAGTCTGCCTGGGAGGCTTTATTTAGGATCTACTAAGACTGATAATTCATTAAAGGGGATTTGGAAAACCTCTGTCCTCTGCCTCATCATCTCCCCCCATGTCCAGTGTAAAGACCCCGGCGCACAGAAAACCCCCACACCCCCGACGCACAGAGAACCGCCCCCCACCGACGCACAGAGAAACCGCCCCCGACGCAGCTCTTGTCTAGTACTGCCAATCACTGAACTCGAGTTGATGGCCAGAGCTGCTGAGCTCATGGAGAGGAGAAACATGGAGGGACCTGTCAATCAAGACAGGTGGGAGGACACTGGATAATTATCAATCAGGCTTAGTGTGCGTAGACTTCGATTGTTTTTTGAATAAGGATTATACAGTCATTCCAATGTGGAATCTCACAACAATTACATCAGCCTGATCAGCTGTAAGAGATCCACATGATAATGTATACAGTTTGTATTGTGAAATCTGGCGACAGATCTGTTAAAAGTAAAAATCAGGTAAGTATCACCGGCACCCGTAGGTGACACACTGCCGCAGGAGACGGGAATGGAGAGGACTCTGATCTCAGCTGTTTAATGTCTCAGATGCCAAGGTAAATAGTGAACACAACATTTAACTGGTGTGAGGGGCGCCATATCCCACTGGTGACCCTACAAAAGTGAATGGGCCACAACGGCCTTCCAGCTGGGAAGTGACACTACGCTGCGATTCCTTTATTCTCAGACACGGTAGAACTCAGAGGCCAGATATAACCTTTTTACATGGAAAAACTACATATTTATATCCATGGTAAAATGTACTCATGATACAGAGTCCTGGCAGGATGTGGTCTATCATCAAACTGCACCCACCAGCAGAACAGATGCCCTTTTCCACAGTCCACGGCTGGAGCCCGCAACAACGGGAAGTTCAGGGTGTCTGACCCGGACGTATTGCTCCCCTGCTTCTTCAGCCTCACTGCCCGCTCACAGGCTGGCGTCGGGCACCACCGGATGGCGGTGTTGTTTTCTACAAATGCCTGAAAAAACCATTAACAAGAATTAAACATGGAAATGAAAAAAGTAACATTCACTTCAGCAGGACATGATGCCACATTAACTTCAATGGCATGATGTGTTACTACATTCTAGATAGGGGGCGACTGCGACTTCAATGAGGGCGCCATTATATTACTGCAACTCCAACAGGGGCCCCACAAGACTCCTCCATCTTCAACAAGGGCTCCATGAAACCCCTCCAATTTTTATTTACTATTATGCATTGCTTACATAGTGCCATCATGTTATGCAGCACTTTACAGACATCCCCATCACTGCCCTTATTGGGGCTCACTATTTAAGGTCCCTATCAGTATGTAATGTAGTGCGTGAGGAAGCCGAAGAACCCGGAGAAACCCAACAAATATGGGGGAGAACATACAAACTCCTCGCAGAAGTTGTCTTGTGGGATATGAACCAAGGACCCCAGAGCTGCAAGGAAACAGTGCTAACCACTGAGCTCACCGTACTGCGCTAACACTGAGCTCACCGACTGTGCTAACCTGAGCACTGTACTGTGCTAACCTGAGCCTCCACCGTACTGTGCTAACCACTGAGCTCCACCATACTGTGCTACACTGAGCCTCCACCATACTGTGCTAACCACTGAGCACTGTACTAACTTCAAGAGTCTCACAGACTTCAATGGGGGGTTACATTAAACTGTATGACCTCAATGGGGCCCCCATGAGACTCCTCCGACTTCAATGGGGGCTCCATAATACCCCTCTGATATCAACAACCCAATGATACTGCTCTAAATTTAAACAGGGGCTCCATAAAACTCCTACATATCCAACGAGGGCCCCAGGCAACTCCACAGACTTCAACGGGTGATACACCCAAGACTTCAATGGTTGCCCTACAATACCCCTCCAACTTCAACAGTAGCCCCACAAAAGCCTTCTGACTTTAACAGGGGCCCCACAAAACGTATCCAACTTCATGGGGCACCCCACAATATCCCAGACATCAACGTACACCACTAGTGGCGTAAAAAGAAGTCCGAAGGGCCTGGTGCAAAATTTGGACCTGCCCCCCACCCCCACCTCTTCCGCGCACCTATATTGGTCAGATGTATGGGCCCCATGTGACATTCTAAATCCAATAAAGACTCACGAATTTACCCCTCTCCCCTTCATTATGTATCAATGTCCCTCATCCTGCTATATATGGTCCTCTTGGAATATGTCCTTATCCTGGTATATATGGTCCTCCATTATAGTATAATGCAGCCTCACAGCCCACCATATATAGTATAATGAAGCGCCACAGCCCTCCCCATAATATAATGCAGCATCACAGCCCTTCATATAGCATACATCTTCCCCACACACGGGAACACACACAGCCGCACACACACACACACACAGGACGGGCACACACACACACACACAGGGACGGCACCACACACACACAGGGACGGGCACACACACACACACACAGGGACGGGCACACACACACACACACACAGGGACGGGCACACACACACACACACACAGGGACGGGCACACACACACACACACAGGGACGGGCACACACACACACACACAGGGACGGCACACACACACACACACAGGGACGGGCACACACACACACACACAGGGACGGGCACACACACACACACACAGGGACGGCACAC
This sequence comes from Allobates femoralis, assembly GCA_033576535.1. Lineage (NCBI taxonomy): Eukaryota > Metazoa > Chordata > Amphibia > Anura > Aromobatidae > Allobates > Allobates femoralis. The sequence goes on from JARQOC010000005.1 coordinate 550,577,080, forward strand.
ACACACACAGGACGGCACACACACACAGGGACGGCACACACACACAGGGACGGCACACACACACACACACAGGGACGGGCACACACACACACACACAGGGACGGCACACACACACAGGGACGGCACACACACACAGGACGGGCACACACACACAGGACGGGCACACACACACAGGGACGGGCCACACACACACAGGGACGGGCACACACACACAGGGACGGGCACACACACACAGGGACGGGCACACACACACAGGGACGGGCACACACACACACAGGGACGGGCACACACACACACAGGGACGGGCACACACACACAGGGACGGGCACACACACACAGGGACGGGCACACACACACAGGGACGGGCACACACACACAGGGACGGGCACACACACACAGGGACGGGCACACACACACAGGGACGGGCACACACACACAGGGACGGGCACACACACACAGGGACGGGCACACACACACAGGGACGGGCACACACACACAGGGACGGGCACACACACACAGGGACGGGCACACACACACAGGGACGGGCACACACACACAGGGACGGGCACACACACACAGGGACGGGCACACACACACAGGGACGGGCACACACACACAGGGACGGGCACACACACACAGGGACGGGCACACACAGGAAGCATTCACTGATCTCAGGGAGCCCAGTCCAAGAAAACACTGCGGGCAGCTGGCTAAAGCGCTCCAACACAGGGAATTCCTAGGCGCATTGCCCCCTGGGAATTATGAATATGCAAATTGAGTCAGAATAAAAATGCCATGGTCTTTAAGGTCAAAATAGGCTGGGTCATGAAGGGGTTAAGGATATAACAAGGGAATACCAAGGCCAGGTATCCATCCACAGACATCTGTTTCGGGGTGTTGCCCCTCATTAGTGTGGAGTTGTGCTAGGTCCTTCCCTGGAAGGATATCTGGCTAGTCCTGTGTTTGAGACTCCTAAACGAGGCGCCACAGACTATTTCATATTCGTAATTCCCAGGGGGCAATGTGCCTAGGATTTCATTGTCCTCAGGGACGCACATCCATGTAAAGCCGATGCAGCCAGTGCAGCCAAGGGTCGAAGGGGTCGGTGGGCCCCTGTACCTGCACCTGCGACCCCTGCAACCGTGGTTGTTATGCCACTGGACATCACAGAATACAATGTATTACTATGGTAAGTCATTGCTTTATAAAGGTCATCTTGCAATAATGAGTGATTATGAATGAGAGAACCTCTTCCCTCGGGGAACCCCCCAAAAAATCTGTGATTTCTCAGCCTCACCCCAAAGTTCATATGACAAAAGATATTTCTTGGAGTGGTAGGTGAGGGGGTTCCTCTTATAGGGGTGTTCCAAACCTTTATGTCAAACTGCAGGTAGCGCTTATCCATCTCCTTAGACACCACGCTCTCTATGACCTCCACAGGGACCAGCTGGAAGCAGTCATAGGCCGGACAGAAGATGTTGTGGGCCTCCCCCTCCTGGATCTTAAGATTCAGGAATCTAAAAAGAAAAAGAAAACCATCAGCACCCATGTAAACTGGTGAGCGGAAAAGGACAGAAGCCCCCGACTATACAGTCCAGTCCAAACATCGCTGGTTCCCCCACAAGAGGATCAAAAATTTACATTTTTGGGAGGCCGGGGAGGACTAATGACTACAAAATGTAAAAAAAAAAACATCAATACCGGCATTCAGATTTTTTGATTTTTACAATATTTACTGTGTTACTTTTTTGTCCACTTCTTTACTAATATTCCTTCTGCTCTGCATATTAATGAATTGTATACTTTGATATATCGGACTCTTTCGGATGCAGTGATACTAAATATATTTAGGATTAATATCTCTTTACTCTGAAGTGTGGAAAGAGATGGGTGAGTGAGTATCATAGTAGGGTGCTTCCCCAAGAACAAGACAGGGTCTTATATTATCTTTTTGCTCTGAAGACGGTTAGGGCCTATTTTTTCCCCATGAACAACAATCTACATTTATTCTAGAACGAAGATTCAACATTTATTAAAATATATTCATGTCATCACACACAGTCTGGTCTCCCCTTCAGTTCCTCTAGGCTCCAGCAGTTAAAGGACCTTTGGTGACTTTATGGTTACATGATCAAGATGTCATCAAAAGTCCTTGGGCAGTCTTAACCTTGGAATAGAAATGCAGGAGTCCCTAAAAGAGTGGAGGCCCTGAGAAATTGACCAGTTACCCCCCTTCCCTCTAATGCCAGCCTTACATACCAGTCTATCTACTCTTCAGTTCCTCTAGACTCCCACAGTTAAAAGGACCTTTGGGAACAGGACCTCGTGGTTCCATAGACCGTTAGGTCACCAAAGGTCCTTGAGCAATCTTAACCTTGGAGAAAAAGCACTGGGGGCCTTAAGAGGGTGTGGGTCTTAAACTCAGTTTTACCCCTCCCTTCCCTCTAATGCCTGCCCTACATACCAGCCGGTCACCTCTTCATTCCACTAAACTCCTGCAGTTAAAGGACCTTTGGGGACCTTATGGTCACATGACTTGTCACCAAAGGTCCTTAAGCTGTCTTAACCTGAGAGTAGAAATAACTGAGGCCTTAAGGGAGTGTGTGGGGGGGCCCTGAGAAATTGACCAGTTTGCCCTCCTTCCTTTCCTCTAATGCCTGCCCTACATACCAGCCTGTCACCTCTTCAGTTCCTCTAGACTCCCAGAGTTAAAGGACCTTTGAGGACCACATGGTCACATGACCAAGATATCACCAAAGGTCCTTACTAAATAGTGATATTTCCTGATGAAGGAGTACAACTCCAAAACGTCAAATAAATCACTCTATTGAAGATCACTACCTGGAGTCTTTAATTTTCAAGATAGCAGCGTAATGTTAAACGCCTCCTTCCTACCAAAGGTCCTTAAGCAGTCTTAACCAAGGAATAGAATCGTTGGGGGTTCCTAAGAGGGTATGGCCCACATCAGGTTTGAATTTTAGTCTCATCTCAGCTTTGCACTTTGCTGGTCTCTGGACAGACCACAAGAAGTCACATTACTTGGACCCCTAATGATCAACTGTGGGGGAACCTGGTGGCAAGTGTTCCATTTCTATGCAGTGCCCCCGCAGGGGGAACAGAGAATTACAAAGGTTTCAACATAATCTATAGGCTGTCCATGGGATGTGTGGACACAGTGGGTCTGCTAGAACAGGAGATGAACCAAAGTTAATAAATAAGGGGACAAATGAGCGTCCCCTTCCAGTTAACCCTGTCTATCATACAACCACCACTAGATATAGCTCGCAGGTGATGGTAAAGTTCTTCTCTTCTCTTGACTTGGCATACAGGTTACCTTTATTCCTTCTGCCACTAAATAATTCATTATTTTCCCCTAGGAAGGTGGATTTAGTCCTCACATTTTAATTCCCATACAGGAGGATCATGTCGGTGTATTGAACCTTAAAATTACATTTTATTTTCTGCACGGCATGGACAAATTTCCCCGAGGAAATTCTAAATTTTAGCATTTTATTTCTTTCATTGACCTTGAAGCAAACAGACAACTGAGCAATAAAAATGTAATTTTCAATGAAATTGTAATAAAGGATTTCTAAGCTTCAGGCTCCCAGAATCGTGGAGAACCCAATAACGGCAGCCAGTCATCTGTGTCCAGGTTTATATAAACTGAACATAATTATTTTACTTTCAACTTGCAGAATAAATAAAGGGAGTATACAAAAAGGAACATAAAAAAAAGTTAAAACTAAAATTAAAGGTTCCTCGCATGTCTAAAGGGATACTCCGAGAAATGTAATAAAAATTAATAATTAAAATAAATAAAATACAGTTAGATATTTTACAAAATACATTTATTACACACCAATTTAGCAAAAATTTATTCTTTAGTTACTGCATTATCAGGACTTTAAATAGGTCAGCTCCCAGCAGTTTCCCAGCCGTCCCATCTCTTAGAGGCTGTGTAAAGACACCTGCTCGAGCCAGACGTAGGGGCAGTGGAGCCGTTCCCTGAAATTGCCAACGAAAATTGCCAATTGCAGCATCACAAAGTTCCAGATCTCTGATATTTGAGGTGCAGGTGAAGATGTTCATCTGATAGGTGATCAACTTGTGATTTACAGTTGACCTAGTGCAGAAATGCTGAAGATCTGTGGTTTGTAGCAGTCTGTGATTATCAGCCATAGATAGATCCAGTCTGCTCGTCTCTCACCTATTCTGCCTCCCTCCTCCCACAGCCCAACACAGGAGACATCACTGCTATCTGTACTCACTAAAGTGTCATTGGATTATCTGTGGAGTAAAGGCCCAGTCTCACACTACGATATCGTTGAAATATCACGGGTTTTCAGTCGTTCTAACGACGTCGTTCAATGTGACATGTACAAACGATCAACGATAATCGGGCAGATTGTTGATGGGAGGTTGGTGAACCTGACCTTAAACCAAATGATGAGCGTTCGTCCAACCTGCAGCATGGGTGTGTGAGACACCTCGGTAACGATGTCGTTAATGACTTCGCCTATTCAGAACTGAAGGACGTAGGCGAGCTAACAACTGCAAGTATCGTTCGCTTGTCACGGAATCTTTGCTGCATCGTTAACGAGATCTATACGTGTGACATTTCACTAGCGATCATTGAACGTCGTTCCAGCGATGTAGGTCAAGTCGGATCGTTTGTCGGTTCGCCGACACGAAGAGTGAGACGGGGTCTTTACAGGGGACTGCAGGTCTTTAATAAGTTGTTCTTAATAAACTTGTGGGCAACTTTCTCTGACATTCTATACTATACTATTCCATGTACTGCAGAGCATCTCACCTATAACTATAAACTATTCTTCTGCCTGCAAAGCATCTCACCTATACCTCTATACTATCCCTGTCCTGCAGAGCATCTCACCTATACCTCTATACTATCCCTCTCCTGCAGAGCAAAGCATCTCACCTACACCTCTATACTATCCCCTGTACTGCATGACATCTCACCTATACCTCTATACTATCCCCCTGTCCTGCAGAGCATCTCACCTATAACTCTATACTATTCTCTGTCCTTCGGAGCAACTCGCCTATAACTCTACACAGTTTTCCTGTTGGCATTCATGTGTGTGCATTTTTCACAGATCAGGTGAACATCCTCACCTGCACCTCAAATATCAGAGATCTGAAACTTTGTGATCCAGCAATTGGCAATGTTCCTGTGGGTGTTTTCCTGGTCACCGATTGGAGCGCCCTGTCAGGTATACGACCATGCATCCCTCTATACATTGAACCTGACAGACAAGCAGAGTGCAGACTAAAGCAGAAGAAGCTTTCTAGATTATGGAGCTTGAACATTTAAAGGAAACCTGTAACCTAGTTTAGCCGCTCCCCCTACCCTATTCACTACCTGTCCCTGCATCTTCCTACTACATCCCTACCTATCCCTGACTCCTCTATGTAGTCACACTGGGCAATCTCGATGCTCCATCTCACCCCTCGATGCCGGTGGGTGCAACCATTCATCCTGAAGCGCACTCCTGATGTAAAATTCGAGGTTCCTCCTTCCAGGATTGACAGGCCAGCTGCGCGTCATTTCATTGTGGGGGATTATCGGGTGTACAGGCCGGCTTCAGAACACACACTGTGCATGCTCCAGAGCCGACCTGTTTGCCAATATACCCCCCACACTGTGCAGAATCTGAAAGGACACACAGCCGCGCCATACCTGGAGGGAGGAACCTCGAATTTTAAATCAGGACTGCGCGCTTCAGGATGAATGATCGAGCCCACCGGGGCGTGGTACCAGCATCGAGGGGGGAGATGGATCCTGAGACGCCAGAGAGACTACATAGAGTAGTCAAGAAGACCAATTGGCATACGGGATATAAGTTACACCCCTTTCACATCAGCGTTTTCACTGATGTATGGCTGATCCGGCAGGTGGCGCCACATCTGCCAGATCGGCCGACTTGAGGCCCGGATCTGGCAAGCCCCATGCATTGTCTATGGGGCTTGCAGTCCGATGCGGCATGTGCGGTTCTGCTAGATACAGCAGCTCTGGCACTTGCGGCCGCGGAAAAAAAAAAAAAAAAAAAAACGCTGCTTGAGCCTTTTTTTTTTTTTCGCAGCCGCAAGTGCCAGATCCGGTCGATCCGTAGCGGACCGCAAGCCCCATAGTTGATGCATGGGGCTTCCGGAACCTGGGCCGCAAGTGCAGCAGTTAGGCAGCAGATCCGCAGATGTGGCGCCGCCTATCAGCGAAAACGCTGATGTAAAAGGTCCCTAACAAAGACATTTTTTACAAACATTATAGTGCAGTTTTATCTCAGACAGGTATGATTAGGGATGTTGTAGGAAGGTGCAGGGACAGGTAGTGATAGGTTTGGGGGTTCCCTTTAAATCATCAGCCAGACAGGTTTGTTGGAGGACACGGAGATACTGGAAGAACTATACAAACTGTCTTCCGCTTATCTTGTCAGGTTCAGTGAACAGAGGAATGGGCGATCATGATACCCGACAGGAAGCTGCACTCACATGACGTCTGTCTCGAGCAGATGTCTTTGCGCAGCCCATTCTAACATATAGGATGGCTTGGAAGCTGCTGGGAGCTGACATACTTAAAATCCTAAAGATAACATTTTTGCTACATTTTTGTGTAATAAAGTATTTTTAAATACTACAAATTCTACTAAATACCCTTATGTTAATTATTTATTTTTATTACATTTCTTGAAGGAGCCCTTTAACTGGTGTTGCTCACTGCAGCCCTTAGGGAAGAGAATTGCAGCCCCACCTGATTTTAAGTAATACAAAATTTAAAAGAATATCTTATTAAAATTATACTTACGACTCCCAGCATGTCCTGCAGAATTCATGTCCGCAGGGATCTCCACCGGATCTTCAAACACGAGATGCTGCACATGCAGATGCCGCACTGTGAGCAAAAACATTTAGGGAAAAAAAAAAAGAGAATAAAATATTGTTCAATGAATCACTATGGATCTGTTATAAATATATGAAAGATGGAAGTCCAATCCGCCGGGACCCCCACTGATTGAGAAGGGGGTCCTGTGAGAGTCGCACGGTGTATGTGACCACTGCTCCATTCACTTCTGCAGTAGTGGTAGTGTGTATGTGACCATCACTCCTATAGACTTCACATGTGCGCTACCATTACATTCACACAGGGGAGAACTGAACCCGCACTCTGATGATTGATGAGGTCCCAGCTGTTTGACCTTCACCTATCACACATTTACAGTATTACCTATCCACAAAATCCATCAACACTCCTTTATTTCACATCACAGAATTACCATTCGATTGTGGTCAGGCCAAGAGAGGTGGTTGCACATGCGCCGCTTTATCCATTTGTTTGTATTTGATCCCCAAAGATTGCTGTGTAAGTCCCCATACAAAAGGAGAGCGCTGCGCATGCTCAGCCACCACACTATTCCTGAAGCATAGAATTACCATTTACGGGCAGTCAAGCCAAGGGAGGTGGTTGCGCATGCGCCACTTAATCCATTTGTTTTATTGGAGCCCCAAATATTGCTGTGTAATTTCCCAGTCAAATGGAGAGAGCTGCGCATGCGCAGCCAGCACACTATTCCTGACAGTGCATCCATTTGTTCTCAAGATAGAAGTTAGTCCTAATGGTGGGACCACATCTATCTTGAGAATGGGCAAATGAAGGAAAGGTGGCTGTACATGCTGTGCAAGTTCCCATACAAATGTGTGTGGTCCCACCACTGGGACAAGCTTCTATCTTAAAAAAAATAGACTCACGGCCATGAATAGTGAGGTGGTTGCACATGCGCCGCTTTACCATTTGTTTGCTATTCGAGACCCAAAAATTGCTGTGTAATTTCCCAGTCAAATCAGAGAGCCACGCATGCGCAGCAACCACACTAATCCTGACAAAGTCCATTTATTCTCAAGACAGATGGTTTTCTCAATGATAGGACCACATCTGTCTTAATAATGGGCACATGTGAGGTGGCTGCACATGTTGTTCAAGTTCCCATAGAAATGAAGAGCCGCACATGCGCAGCCTATTGTTCTGTTAAGCTTGCCCCAGTGGTGGGACCACACACATTTTGAAAATGGACATGTGAGAAAAATTGAGGTGGTTGTGCATACGCTGCTTTACTCATTTATTTATATTGGAGCCCCAAAAATCGTTCTGTAAGTTCCCATATAAATGGAGAGAGCCGCGCATGTGCAGCCACCACACTAATCCTGACATTGAGTCCATTTGTTCTCAAGATAGATCCTATGTCCCAATGGTGGGACCACATCTATCTCGAGAATAGGCAGATGCCAGGAAAAGTGAGGTGGCTGCGCATGCGCAGCTCTCTAGTTATCCAGACATATTATGGCACAACCTTTCAAGATTTTGTTAAAAAAAAAAAAAATAAAATTGCAAGAAGGAGCAGATGTATGGTAAATGTCAACACCCCGAGCCCCTGACTCAATTAACTTAAACTGACCAGAGCCATGTCGATGTCTCCAGGAGACAGACTGATCTCATCCGGGGATGTGACTGATGATCGAGTAGTGCGTGGTGTCGCGGAGAAGGGAGCGTGTCCCAGGCATTGTATCCGCTGGGCGGAGGGGTCGGCATCTGGACACCGGATCGTTGGCAGCAATTTTCCGGGCTGCACATCCAGTCTTCCAGTAACTTCTCTCTGTCCCAATCTATTGGAAAAAAACATAGGAAACAAGTCATAAGAAAAGTTTCATAGATTCCCTTTAACAATATGGCACTTGCATATACAACTGAGCAGTAGTATGCAGCAGTATACAGAATACACAATGAATACAGAATATAAAATATATGTAGCGTATACAGAATTTACAATGCAAGAGGAAGAATAGTTAAGTTCTTCTCTAGTTGTAAACCTCATATATACACAAAAAAGTCTCAATAAATAAAAGGTCAGTATATGGAGGATTCCTTAAAAGGACTTACATGCATAAAAAGGGACAGTATTTATCTACACAGATCTTGAAATACTGCACTTTTTATACCTGACACTAGAACGCAGTGTTCTCTATTTTCTGAAGATGACTTGTTAGCTTTGCCGTATAGACTGGGACAGATAGCAGTTCATTTCAATATCAGAGGGCAAGAATAAGGGAGGAAATGTACATCTAAAACAGATAAATAAGAAAACTGTTCTCTTCTACAGACTTATATACCACAAACTTACAAGTATGTTATTTGCATCACAAGCACATATCACTACAGATCATGTACTAGAGCCAATTATAGATGAAGGCCCCAGGGCCAGGCGCCACCCCGCCCGTTCCAGGCAGACGCACCTGCCAAACCCCAGGGCCAGGCCACCCCCTTCCGCCCAAAACCCCAGGGGCCAGCCACCCACCTTCCGCCCAAAACCCCAGGGGCCAGGCCACCCCCTTCCGCCCAAACCCCAGGGGCCAGGCCACCCCCTTCCGCCCAAAACCCCAGGGGCCAGGCCACCCCCCTTCCGCCCAGAACCCCAGGGGCCAGGCCACCCCCCTTCCGCCCAAACCCCAGGGGCCAGGCCACCCCCTTCCGCCCAGAACCCCAGGGGCCAGGCCACCCCCTTCCGCCCAGAACCCAGGGGCCAGGCCACCCCTTCCGCCCAGAACCCCAGGGGCCAGGCCACCCCCTTCCGCCCAGAACCCCAGGGGCCAGGCCACCCCCTTCCGCCCAGAACCCCAGGGGCCAGGCCACCCCCTTCCACCCAGAACCCCAGGGGCCAGGCCACCCCCTTCCGCCCAGAACCCCAGGGGCCAGGCCAGCCCCTACATCCCGGAACTCTAGGACCAGGCCACACCCTCCACCAGGACCCCCCAGGACCAAACTGCTAGGATCCCAGGACCAGACCGCACTTTCCCCATGAACCCCACGACCAGACCACTCCCTTTGCACGATTCCCAGCACCAGACCGTACCCTCCACACGGACCACCCAGGTCAGACCTCCCCCTCCACCCTGGAACCCCCAGGGTCAGACTGCAGCTTATACACAGACAGCAGCAGGGTTCAGACCACATCCTATACATAGCTACATCTTATTCATGGACCCTATGCTCCACACTTCACCCTACACACAGACCCCAGGCCAGAACCATGCTATATACAGACTTTAGACCAGTCTCATCCTGTATACTGATACCAGGCCAGATGTTCTCTATATACAGACACCAGACCACATCCGATCTGTATATTCCCCTTAGACCAGACCTGTATATAAAAGCTCGGACCAGCACCACCCTCATTTTCAGACCCCTGATAGGACACCGCTCTCCGACGACTCCTGTGCTTCTGTCGTCTTTGTTTGCTCCATTTTACCCCAAAGATTAAGTAAAGTTTTTCCCAGACTTTCATATAAATCCAAAATTTACTCTAAAATAAATAAATCTCATTTGCCGAGACAATAAAACAAAGCGTGAACCAGACTTGACTCGGCTTGGCACGGGACCCGCCACGTTCTGCCATCTGCTTGCAGACAGATGGGCGAGCGGCTGCCAGCAGCCATCAGGAATACTTATTAATAACATTTATCAACAATGACGACTAATCGTTACTGAAATTCTCAATGACAACCTAAATAGAGCGGCTAATAACGGCAATTATTATAATGTCTCATTTACGGGAACGCTGCGAGCAGCCGATCAGGGGCAATCATAGGCGCGTGCTAGGAGTAAACTGTCTGTAATCATCTTATTTCCTTAGAATAAGCCCCTAACATGATACAGGGGTGCAGGGACTCATTTACTACTGTTATGATTTTTATAAGTAGTGCTTCAGAATATACACAACTTTAATGTAGCTTACAGGAAAACATGGCATCTCTCCAAATTTGATGCATCATTTTCCCCTTTCTTTATGTTCATAAGCACTTTACTTAAAAAAAATTAAATGAAATAAAAGTTTTTCTGTGTGTAAGGGGATAGCCAAGGGAGAAGACGCACATAGTGAATGCCTAAGAGTGGCTGCAAGCAAATACCGCCATCTGCTGGTCAAAGACGACAGAGAGCAGAAACAGAAAGACTTACAGTAGTAGGAACTCAAGAGTGAAGTGCATGTTCCCTCAAGGGTAGAGATTTAAGGTAATGCCGGGTGAGGCGACAGCTGTGGTGCAGGTAATAATTCACCATTATGAGAGACCTCGCCCCACAGAGACGGGCCGGCCCCCACAGAGACGGGGCCGGCCCCCCACAGAGACGGGGGCCCCCACAGAGACGGGGCCGGCCCCCCACAGAGACGGGGCCGGCCCCCCACAGAGACGGGGCCGGCCCCCCACAGAGACGGGGCCGGCCCCCCACAGAGACGGGGCCGGCCCCCCACAGAGACGGGGCCGGCCCCCCACAGAGACGGGGCCGGCCCCCCACAGAGACGGGGCCGGCCCCCCACAGAGACGGGGCCGGCCCCCCACAGAGACGGGGCCGGCCCCCCACAGAGACGGGGCCGCCCCCCCCCCACAGAGACGGGGCCGGCCCCCCACAGAGACGGGGCCGGCCCCCCACAGAGACGGGGCCGGCCCCCCACAGAGACGGGGCCGGCCCCCCACAGAGACGGGGCCGGCCCCCCACAGAGACGGGGCCGGCCCCCCACAGAGACGGGGCCGGCCCCCCACAGAGACGGGGCCGGCCCCCCACAGAGACGGGGCCGGCCCCCCACAGAGACGGGGCCAGCCCCCCACAGAACAAAGGTAGCCAGTGAGAAGATCTCACCAATCTACGGTATTTCAAAAGAGTAATAGGTATTTGTGTGAGCGCTGGGGAATCAACTGGCACCAAGGCTATTATTCATCCAGTGGGATTCCACTTGAGGAAGACGCTTGGAGAGCGTAGAAACGCGTTGTGGCCTAAAGGACCCTGCCTTTTTGTTGTACAAATAAAGCCGAGAGGTAACTATTCATAATAGCCTTGGTGCCGGTTGATTCCCCAGCGCTCACACAAATACCTATTACTCTTTTGAAATACATTCGTTCCTCCGCTATGCGGAGTGAGGTATGGAGCAGCTCCGGGCAATAGGACCTTGGATGACGTCCTGAACACGCCCACGAACCCACCACGTGACGACTCACATGTGAGGTGCTGGGATTAAGGACGCAGCAAAATCTTCACCATCCACAGCCGCTCATTAGCCGAGGACACAGGGAGATAAACATCAATGCACTAATTCTTGTTGTGCAGACAGCACAAGCAGCACAGGTGAGGTCCCCATTCAAATAACCTGCTTCCGATGACAATTACAGAGTGGCGCAACAATATTACCTTCTTTACCAATCTACGGTAGGACTTGTGGCCAGTAGAGGGTATTGTCACCCCCATTAGAGCCTGTGAGACATTTTGCGTTGCCTACAGTGCAGACGCTGACAGCCCAGTAATGACAGTAACGCCATTTGGATTGAGTTATTAGGACTAAGATATCACCACTAATAAGTTATTTAATGGTAATAATAAAACAATAGTGTGCAAATAACATTGTGTTAATATTGTGTTCTTCTGAATTACTATATTTTTCATATGTAAACTGTCGCTTAAGTAAACAAACTAATGCCACCAATAAAAGAAGCAATCCTAATAGTCATAATTGACTTTAACAAGACTTTTAATAGGATTTAATTCCCACACACTGCACTGATGAGGGACAATCACCCGGAAGCGCAGCGTCTGCAGCTTGGGGGTTCTGATCTGGCATAGATCCCAAGTCATATTAAAAGGCTTGTTAGAGAGTCAATTATGACTTTTAGGTTTGCTACCTTTATTGGTGGCATTAGAGTTTGTCTACTTAAGTGACAATTTGCATATGCAATTTCCCAGAGAAGCATTGTGGCTTAAAGTCTCTTCATCTGCCGGCTGGCAGAATACTTTCTGCAAGGAGAATAGATACTCCTCCAGACTAAATTTTTCTTGTAACAAGTTGTTCCATTTTCATTTTTTTTCAAAAAAAAAAAAGTAAAAAGAGGAAATGGGTGAAGCTGCAGCTCCTCAGCCGAAAGGAAATTCTAGTGTAAAATAGTCACTAGTTGACAGGAGGGAGAGGAGGGGCATGCAGCAGCAGCTTCTTCAAATTGAGGGAAAAGAGGATAAGGCAAAAGAAAACATATCCGAATGGTGAAAAGCAAACAGCTCAGCTCCGATACCAGAGATGACCCTGATGGATGTAGGCAGGGCCAGCTCAGCACCCGGGCAAGTGCCGGGGCCCTAGACAGGTGAGGGGGCCCACTCGTCTGTGAGCAGAAGCACAGAGGGGAACCCACTCACAGAGAGCTGCCCTCTCTCCTGATCTGTGCTGATTTATGTGATCGGTACACAGCAGGAGAGAAAGCTTACCGGGAGAAAAAGGAGTTGGAAGGAGCCGTGCAGTTGAAGGACTGTCCAGTCATGTGCCTCATCACATGACTGAAATGAAGGTCCTGAAAGATCCTGCAGCTACTTGACTTCTCCAACCCCAATGTAGCTCCCAGCGGCTCCTCTTTTCTGCTCTGCACCAATCAAGAACGGTAAGATATGGTAGTGTACAGTGTGTGTATCTATATGCACAGTGTGCACGTACCAGAGCCATGTGTATTTGTATCTGTAAGTGCATGTAGCATAGCTGCACTTGTCTATATGTGCATGTAACAGAACAATGTATGTATACTTTGCATATAGCAGAGCTGTGTGTGAATAATATATAATTTGCAGTAAAACAGTAACAATAGATTTATTGCCTCCGCATTCTACCTTGGCACATTAAAATTAGCGTTCATGACCCTTCCTTTTTACACTGCCAGGGAAGCTTTAATTAATAGGAAAAATGTTTTTCCTATTTTCTTCTGTCTAAACCTAAGGCGCAGTTTAGGGTTCGGACGTGCATCAGCGGGGTGAGGGAGGGGGCAGAGTGTTAAAGGGGTCCACTGAGACTCTTACGCCAACAAAAATCTGGAGCCGGCCCTGGATGTAGGTCTGATTCTATAGGGAGCTACAAGCAACCAGATCGCTGCAGGTAGTGTGTCAGTATACACTGTTATTTGCCATGTTATTCATGAACAGAAACATCCTTACCATCCCCCTCCCATGTTTCATACAAACAGGAGCGTACGGCATGCTCCACTGTAGTATATACAATGGGTAGCGCACAGATAGAGCTTAATACATAATTGCTAAACCCTCCTTCTGGAATTACTCCAGAAGCGTCTGTGATAAACCATCACACTGGCTGCATTATACAGTAAATGACACTGGCTGCATTTACCAGGGGGGAAAACCTCTTTGTTCTATAAACAAGTAACAGGCGCAAATTATAGCGGCTCGTTCTGTGCACGGTATTGTAATCGCTTCTATTCTGGAGCAGAAGTATATTCACAGACAGTTAATAAATTATCACAATTATTCTGAAAAAACGGATACCTGCGAGGTCAGAATAGAAACAGTCCCCAGAATATCCCTCCAGGGGCAGAGACCGTCCCCAGAATATCCCTCCAGGGGCAGAGAGAGACCGTCCCCAGAATATACCTCCAGGGGCAGAGAGAGACCGTCCCCAGAATATACCTCCAGGGGCAGAGAGAGACCGTCCCCAGAATATCCCCCCAGGGGCAGAGAGAGACCGTCCCCAGAATATCCCCCCAGGGGCAGAGAGAGACTGTCCCCAGAATATCCCTCCAGGGGCAGAGAGAGACTGTCCCCAGAATATCCCTCCAGGGGCAGAGAGAGACTGTCCCCAGAATATCCCTCCAGGGGCAGAGAGAGAGTGTCCCCAGAATATACCCCCAGGGGCAGAGAGAGACAGTCCCCAGAATATCCCTCCAGGGGCAGAGAGAGACTGTCCCCAGAATATCCCTCCAGGGGCAGAGAGAGACCGTCCCCAGAATATCCCCCCAGGGGCAGAGAGAGACAGTCCCCAGAATATCCCTCCAGGGGCAGAGAGAGACCGTCCCCAGAATATCCCTCCAGGGGCAGAGAGAGACCGTCCCCAGAATATCCCTCCAGGGGCAGAGAGAGACTGTCCCCAGAATATCCCTCCAGGGGCAGAGAGAGACCGTCCCCAGAGTATAAACCCCAGGGGCAGAGAGAGACCTTCCCCAGAATATCCCTCCAGGGGCAGAGAGAGACCGTCCCCAGAATATCCCTCCAGGGCAGAGAGAGACCGTCCCCAGAGTATAAACCCCAGGGGCAGAGAGAGACCGTCCCCAGAATATCCCTCCAGGGGCAGAGAGAGACCGTCCCCAGAATATCCCTCCAGGGGCAGAGAGAGACCGTCCCCAGAGTATAAACCCCAGGGGCAGAGAGAGACCGTCCCCAGAATATCCCTCCAGGGGCAGAGAGAGACCGTCCCCAGAATATCCCTCCAGGGGCAGACAGAGACCGTCCCCAGAATATCCCTCCAGGGGCAGAGAGAGACCGTCCCCAGAGTATAAACCCCAGGGGCAGAGAGAGACCGTCCCCAGAATATCCCTCCAGGGGCAGAGAGAGACCTTCCCCAGAATATCCCTCCAGGGGCAGACAGAGACCGTCCCCAGAGTATAAACCCCAGGGGCAGAGAGAGACCTTCCCCAGAATATCCCTCCAGGGGCAGAGAGAGACCGTCCCCAGAATATCCCTCCAGGGGCAGAGAGAGACCTTCCCCAGAATATCCCTCCAGGGGTAGAGAGAGACCGTCCCCAGAGTATAAACCCCAGGGGCAGAGAGAGACCGTCCCCAGAATATCCCTCCAGGGGCAGAGAGAGACCGTCCCCAGAATATCCCTCCAGGGGCAGAGAGAGACCGTCCCCAGAATATCCCTCCAGGGGCGGAGAGAGACTGTCCCCAGAATATCCCTCCAGGGGAGGAGATAGACCGTCCCCAGAATATACCCCAAGAGGCGGAGAGGCCGTCCACAGAATATACCCCCAGGGGCAGAGAGAGACTGTCCCCAGAATATCCCTCCAGGGGCAGAGAGAGACCGTCCCCAGAGTATACCTCCAGGGGCAGAGAGAGACCGTCCCCAGAATATCCCTCCAGGGGCAGAGAGAGACCGTCCCCAGAGTATAAACCCCAGGGGCAGAGAGAGACCGTCCCCAGAATATCCCTCCAGGGGCAGAGAGAGACCTCCCCCAGAATATCCCTCCAGGGGTAGAGAGAGACCGTCCCCAGAATATCCCTCCAGGGGTAGAGAGAGACCGTCCCCAGAATATCCCTCCAGGGGCAGAGAGACCTTCCCAGAATATCCCTCCAGGGGTAGAGAGAGACCGTCCCCAGAATATCCCTCCAGGGGTAGAGAGAGGCCGTCCCCAGAATATCCCTCCAGGGGTAGAGAGAGACCGTCCCCAGAATATCCCTCCAGGGGCAGAGAGAGACCGTCCCCAGAATATCCCTCCAGGGGCAGAGAGAGACCTTCCCCAGAATATCCCTCCAGGGGCGGAGAGAGACTGTCCCAGAATATCCCTCCAGGGGAGGAGAGAGACCGTCCCCAGAATATACCTCCAGGGGCAGAGAGAGACCGTCCCCAGAGTATAAACCCCAGGGGCAGAGAGAGACCTTCCCCAGAATATACCTCCAGGGGCAGAGAGAGACCGTCCCCAGAGTATAAACCCCAGGGGCAGAGAGAGACCTTCCCCAGAATATACCCCCAGGGGCAGAGAGAGACTGTTCCAAGAATATCTCCCCAGGGGCAGAGAGAGACCGTCCCCAGAATATCCCTCCAGGGGCAGAGAGAGACCGTCCCCAGAGTATACCTCCAGGGGAGAGAGAGAGACTGTCTCCAGAATATCCCTTCAGGGGAGGAGAGAGACCGTCCCCAGAATATACCCCCAGGGGAGGAGAGAGACCGTCCCCAGAATATACCCCAAGAGGCGGAGAGGCCGTCCACAGAATATACCCCCAGGGGTGGAGAGAGACCGTCCCCAGAATATACCCCAAGAGGCGGAGAGGCCGTCCACAGAATATACCCCCAGGGGCAGAGAGAGACCGTCCCCAGAATATCCCTCCAGGGGCAGAGAGAGACCGTCCCAGAATATCCCTCCAGGGGCAGAGAGAGACCGTCCCCAGAATATCCCTCCAGGGGAGGAGAGAGACCGTCCCCAGAGTATACCTCCAGGGGCAGAGAGAGACCGTCCCCAGAATATCCCTCCAGGGGAGGAGAGAGACTGTCTCCAGAATATCCCTTCAGGGGAGGAGAGAGACCATCCCCATAATATACCCCCAGGGGAGGAGAGAGACCGTCCCCAGAATATACCCCAAGAGGCGGAGAGGCCGTCCACAGAATATACCCCCAGGGGAGGAGAGAGACCGTCCCCAGAATATACCCCAAGAGGCGGAGAGGCCGTCCACAGAATATACCCCCAGGGGTGGATAGGAACCAGCCCCAGAATATCCCCTCAGTGGCGACTGTTCATACGTCAAAACGGCTGCAACACATTGTAGGATTGTGGAATCATAGATTTAAGCTTGAGAAACTTTCCTAAACCGGGAACTTTACAGAAGTATGGCTATGGCCTCTCATTGGCTATTGATGGCCGCCATTGTGGGGGTCCTGACGATCATCTGTTTTAAGGGTTCACTCATGAATACTGCAGCCTCTCTAAAGGGGTTGTCCAGGTTTTTTATAAAAGCCCCCTGACATCGGACAAGAGGGCCCCTGACATTGGAGAAGAGTATATGTTTGGTGGGTTGTTTTTAAAGGTGACGCACTTAGTTGCTGTCCAATAGAGAACATCCCTAACGTATCGCCTTTCTAGGCGTCCATGTTAAATGGAGGTCATTAAAGGGTTATTTCCAACACTGAACGTTGTCTTGAATCCTCAGGAAAATGTATGTTTCTGATTGGATGGCGTTCACCCAACGATCCCGAGATCAGGGCTTTAGGAAGATCGAGAACATGGACGCAGATCTGATCACTCTCTAGGGCTTTGTTCAGACTCTTCATCTTTTCACCGGAGTGAAGGCAGAGGACGTCTTGTGCGGTGGAGGATCTGTCCTCCATCACACCATTGTGAATGGGCACCTGGAGTGTAATGCCTCATTCCTCCTGTGTCGGCGCTGTAGAGAAACAGAACATCTGCTGATCACAGAAGATTGCTGATCGATGAGGGTTTTTGCAGGGAGTGGAGTTCCCCTTTAAGGCAGGGATTAGTATCCATGAGAGGCGATCCATGCCTGTATCATCAATCCTGGAGCAGCGAGGGCTCAGATCCCAGTATGATCCTTCTGCAATGACGGGTACAGACGGGCGACTCGCTGACAATTGTGTTACTGGGTTACAGCACCATCACTAGGGTAACGTCTGACAAGTCGTCTCCACGCGCTGGCCTGACTCACCGCCACCGACACTCGCTCCGGGCTACAAGGTAGGAATGTACAGGCGGCTGTATGTATCCAGGCTTGTGACCACGCTCCATTACTGAGGCTCTGGAGAACGCCGTCTCATTATTATCTGCCTCTTCATCTACTGAGGACGGTAAATGTCACAGACACTAAACCTGCATCATCTTGTCCTGTTCCCAGAGGCGAGCGATGGACTGAAAACCGGCAATTGTAAAAGAATGATTTTGTAAGGAAGCAATACAAAAAACAAAAAAAAGCAACATACCCGAGAACCCAGACAACCAGCGAGCAAGCGACACGGCTGAGAGCCCAGACAACCAGCGAGCAAGCGACACGCCCGAGAGCCCAGGCAACCAAGTGAGCAAGCGACACGCCCGAGAGCCCAGACAACCAGCGAGCAAGCGACACGCCCGAGAGCCCAGACAACCAGCGAGCAAGCGACACGCCCAAGAGCCCAGGCAACCAAGTGAGCAAGCGACACGCCCGAGAGCCCAGACAACCAGCGAGCAAGCGACACGCCCGAGAGCCCAGACAACCAGCGAGCAAGCGACACGCCCGAGAGCCCAGACAACCAGCGAGCAAGCGACACGCCCAAGAGCCCAGGCAACCAAGTGAGCAAGCGACACACCCGAGAGCCCAGACAACCAGCGAGCAAGCGACACGCCCAAGAGCCCAGGCAACCAAGTGAGCAAGCGACACGCCCGAGAGCCCAGACAACCAGCGAGCAAGCGACACGCCCGAGAGCCCAGACAACCAGCGAGCAAGCGACACGCCCGAGAGCCCAGACAACCAGCGAGCAAGCGACACGCCCAAGAGCCCAGACAACCAGCGAGCAAGCGACACGCCCAAGAGCCCAGGCAACCAAGCGAGCAAGCGACACGCCCGAGAGCCCAGACAACCAGCGAGCAAGCAAACACGCCCGAGAGCCCAGACAACCAGCGAGCAAGCGACACGCCCGAGAGCCCAGACAACCAGCGAGCAAGCAACACGCCGAGAGCCCAGACAACCAGCGAGCAAGCGACACGCCCAAGAGCCCAGGCAACCAAGTGAGCAAGCGACACGCCCGAGAGCCCAGACAACCAAGCGAGCAAGCGACACGCCCGAGAGCCCAGACAACCAGGGAGCAAGCGACACGCCCGAGAGCCCAGAACACCAGGGAGCAAGCGACACGCTCGAGAGCCCAGACAACCAGCGAGCAAGTGACATGCCCGAGATCCCACACAACCAGCCAGCAAGCACCACATCCATGTCCCTAGACAACCAGTGAGCAAGCACCACACCTGTGTCCCCAGATAACAAGCGAGCAAGCAGGATGCCAGTCTGCAGACAACCAGTGAGCAAGCAAGACACCTGATAGTACAGACAACCAGCGAGCAAGCGAGACACCTGAGAGCCCAGATAACCAGCGAGCAAGCAACATGCCCGAGATCCAACACAACCAGCCAGCAAGTGACACACCCGAGTGCCCAGACAACCAGCGAGCAAGCGACACGCCCGAGTGCCCAGACAACCAGCGAGCAAGCACCACATCCATGTCCCTAGACAACCAGCGAGCAAGCACCACATCCATGTCCCCAGACAACCAGCGAGCAAGCAAGACGCCTGAGAGCCCAGACAACCAGCGAGCAAGCGAGATGCCCGAGTGCCCAGATAACCAGCAAGCAAGCGACACACCCGAGGGCCCAGACAATCAGCGTGCCAGAAACCAGCCCATGTAACAAAACAGAGCAAGCAACACGACCGAGTGCCCAGACAACCAACGAGCGAGCAACACACCTGAGAGCTTAGAATAAAAGTGAGATAGCCCCATATGCCTAACTATCTAGACAACCAGTAAGCAAGTGACATGCCCGAGAGCTCAGACAGCCAGCGAGCAAGCGCCACACCTGAGTGCCCAGACAACATTCAAGCAAGTCACACATCCAAGTGTGCAGACAAGCGACATGCCCAAGAGCCCAGACAACCAGAGAGCAAGTGACACACCCGAGTGCCCAGACAACCAGCGAGCAAGCGACACGCCCAAGTGCCAGACAGCCAGCGAGCAAGCGACACGCCCAAGAACCCAGACAACCAGCGAGATGCCCGAGTGCCCAGATAACCAGCAAGCAAGCAACACACCGAGGGCCCAGACAACCAGCGAGCAAGTGACACGCCCAAGAACCCAACCAGCGAGCAAGCGACACGCCCAAGAACCCAGACAACCAGCGAGCAAGTGACACGCCTGAGAGCCCATTCAACCAGCGAGCAAGTGACACGCCGAGATCCACACAACCAGCCAGCAAGTGACACACCCGAGTGCCCATACAACCAGCGAGCAAGCGACACGCCCAAGAACCCAGACAACCAGCGAGCAAGTGACACGCCTGAGAGCCCATTCAACCAGCGAGCAAGTGACACGCCCGAGATCCAACACAACCAGCCAGCAAGTGACACACCCGAGTGCCCATACAACCAGCGAGCAAGCAAGACGCCTGAGAGTCCAGACAACCAGCGAACAAGCGAGATGCCTGAGAGCCCAGACAACCAGCGAGCAAGCGAGACACCTGAGTGCCCAGACAATCAGCGTGCCAGAAACCCGCTCATGTGACAAAACAGAACAAGCAACACGGCCGAGTGCCCAGACAACTAACAAGCGAGCAACACACCTGAGAGCTCAAAATAATATAGTGAGATAGCCCCATGCCTAACTGTCTAGACAACCAGTAAGCAAGCGACATGCCCGAGAGCTCAGACAGCCAGCGAGCAAGCGCCACCCAAGAGTGCCCAGACAACATCAAGCAAGTCACACACCCAAGTGTCCAGACAACCAGCGAGCAAGCGAGACGCCAGAGAGCCCAGAAAACCAGCGAGCAAGTGACACATCCAAGGGCCCAGACAAATCAGTGAGTGAGCGACATGCCTGAGTGCTTAGAATAGTGAGCAAGCCGCAGGCCCGAGTACCCAGACAACCAGCGAGCAAGCGACATGCCTGAGTGCACAGAATAATAGTCATCAAGCCACATGCCTGCATGCCTAAAAAAAACAGTGACTGACCCAGATACCACTAGAAAACTAGCAAGCGAACTCCACATCCCCAGAATACTAGTGAGCCAGCCACATGCCTGAAGCTCCAAGCAACTAGCGAGCAAGCCACATGCCTGAGGACCCAGATGACCAGCGAGTAACATACTTAATGGCAGACAGACAACAAAAAAGCCCTACAGCCAAGGGCCCAGGCAACTACTGAGCTAGCCACATGCCAGAGGTCCCAGTAAATCAGTGAGTGAGCAACACGTCCGAGCTCCCAGACGACCAGCGAGCAACATGTCTGAGCACCCAGACAACTAGCGAGTTACATAACTGATCGACCAGACAATCAGCGATCAAAATGACCAAGCACCCAGAAAACCAATGAGCAGCCACATGCTCAAGGGCCCAGAATACCAGCGACTAAGCCACATGCCCGAGGGCCCAGGCAACTAGAGAGTGAGCCACACGCCTTAGGACCCAGAAAACCAGCAAGAGAGCCCAACACACAAAGGTCCAGGCAACCAGCAAGTGAGCTACACACCTGATAACCCAAAAAATCCAACAAGTTGGTAGCACATCAGAACGCCCAGATGACCAGTTAGTGCCACATCCGAACGCCCACACAATAAGCGAGCAACAAATCCGAGTGCCCAGACAACCAGCAAGCCACATGCCTGTGAGGACCGTGCAACTAGTGAGCAAGCTTCATGCCTGTGGACCAGAAAATCAGTGAGAGACTCATGCCCAAGGGCCCAGACAACAAGGAAACTCTAACGCTTGAAGGCCCAAGCAACTAGTGAGCTAGCCACAAATCAGAGGGCCTAGAAAACCAGAGAGTGAGCAACATGTGCGAGCATCAAGACAACCAGCGATAGCTAGAAAGTCAGTCTGTATATACAGGGGCCCGAGGTCCTCAGGCAATCAGCGTCGTGCGTTGAAGTTTTGTGTAATTTTATTTAATTAAATATTGGAAAACGGATCAGTGATGGTCCAAAGACAATGGTGATGGTGAAAAGAAACGTAAGGAATAATACAAACTGCGAGAGCAGATCAGTGTCTATAATGTGGGGTTTTGTTTCCACAAGCTTCACATGGGACTTCATAAAGCTTGTGGCACCATGACAGTTCAGCTCTGCTTTACCCCCTGTATCCTTCCCTTTACGACTTAAAATAAAGTAATAACTAAAGCAAAAGCTGTGAAGACGACACCTAAATAGAACACACATTACACTACAATGTCTCGGTATAATGTATAATTACCGTGTGCCCGCAGCAAAGCCTCAGCAGTGAACAGAGGGGCCTGCAGCATGTCCGCCGTCTCCACAATCAGCATGTCCTTCAGCCGCCGTAAATCCTGGGGCCGCAGCCCTTCATAAGGCTGAAGAGGGACAGGAAAAGAAAAAAGAAAAGGATTTTGCATTGTGAAAACATGTACAAATGTTTAAAGAGGACCTGCCACCCCCCTGGTGCATTGCAATCTAAATGCAGCACTGAATGCAGCGTGTCTTCTGCATTCAGGGAAAGGGTCCCCCATGTTCTCTACCCCCCCCTGTAAGCTTTAAAAAAGACATTAGAAAACTTACAAGTAGTCTAATGGGTGGGATCTTATTAATATGTCTTCACTGCTGGCACAGTCCTCCAGCCTCCTCCTTGTGTATTCTGCCTCCTGCTCTGCTGGCTCTGCCATCCTCCTCTCCTGTTCTCTGAATACAGCATAAACAGGGCGAGCTCTGCTGCTGAAGTCAGGACAAATGCTTTGCAGCCGCTTTGACCAAGCTCTGTGCAACAGAGTGATTGACAGAGAGCAGAAGAGGAGGATGGCAGGCCAGCAGAACAGGAGGCGGCACAGAGACATAGAAGGTGGCGAATACACAAGGAATCTGGAGGACTGTGCCAGAAGTGAGGACCTCTTAAGATCCCACCCATTAGACTTACTTAACGTAACTTTTCTAATGTCTTTTTTAAAGCTTACAGGGGGAGGCTAGAAACATGGGGGACCCCTTCCCTGAATGCAGCAGACATGCTGCATTCAGTGCTGCATTTAGTTTGCATTGCCCGCAGGGGGTGACAGGCTCTTATTAAATCTGTTGCATCAGGCATTATACTCCACAGCTGCCCTCACTATTCTGCTGGAGTCACTGTGTACATACATTACATTACTGATCCTGAGTTACCTCCTGTATTATACTCCAGAGCTGCACTCACTATTCTGCTGGTGCAGTCACTGTGTACAATACATTACATTACTGATCCTGAGTTACCTCCTGTATTATGCTCCAGAGCTGCACTCACTATTCTGCTGGTGCAGTCACTGTGTACATACATTACATTACTGATCCTGAGTTACCTCCTGTATTATACTCCAGAGCTGCACTCACTATTCTGCTGGTGGAGTCACTGTGTACATACATTACATTACTGATCCTGAGTTACCTCCTGTATTATACTCCAGAGCTGCACTCACTATTCTGCTGGTGCAGTCACTGTGTACATACATTACATTACTGATCCTGAGTTACCTCCTGTATTATACTCCAGAGCTGCACTCACTATTCTGCTGGTGGAGTCACTGTGTATATACATTCATTACTGAACCCCGAGTTACCTCCTGTATATATACTCCAGGAGCTCTGCACTCACTATTCTGCTGGTACAGTCACTGTGTACATACATTGCATTACTGATCCTGAGATACCTCCTGTATTATACTCCAGAGCTGCACTCACTATTCTGTGGTGGAGTCACTTGTAGCAAAGCTTCTGTCCAGAATATCTTCCTTGGTATCTTTGTGGAGCAAGATAACAGTATTTGATTATATGGAAGTGTCTCATACCTCTCTCTTGTCTAATGCAGCGTACTCCGCCTCTATATCATCCGCCTCGGGGTCTCGGGAAAAGACCATCTGAGACTCCAGTTTTAGGGCCAGATCCTTGTGGTGCTGCTTCTCGGCACAGTCACACGGGGTGTGATTATTGTCATTTTCAGAAAAAAGGTTCCCTCCGTTTTTTACTAGCAGCTGTGGAAAGAAAAACTTTAGGGGGAAATCTGCTATACTGAATGCGCCCCATGCGCTGGAGCCCCAGGGATGCCATTTCCTGCCCACTGTGCATTACAAGGTGAATTTTTGGTGCATTTTTTTCCTATAGAAGTCTACAGTCGGCTTTTTTTTTTTTTCTTTTTTAAAAACAGACAATGCTGAGCTGAGGAGGAGACGTGGCCGAGCAAAAAAAAAAAATAGCAAAAATCACAACAAACGTACACTGGTTCCTCCACACGACTTGGAACTTCTACACCTTCAAGCACACGTTGCTTACAATTCTCATAGCCAAATTATCAGACACAAATCCCACTGCAGAGCTCAATCTATATGAAGATCTTGATTTCCATCCATACTCAAGGTGTCTCCATACAAACATTTTCAGGAAAAAGAAGACCCAACGGAGCTTCTCCTTCCACCCTCGGAACCCTGGTCAGATGTTCCTCTCAAGAAGGTGACCAGATATGGATTAGATGTAGAAGTCCCCCAAGATGGGAACACTCAGGGTTCTCTGAGGCTGGCTTTCCTAATAGATGGCCAATGACTGTTTATCTTGACTCTTACAATGCCAGGAGTAGATCGCTTACGTAACTCTTCTCCAATATATTGAGTCTTACTATACTCAGTCTGATGAGTTGGCCAAAGCCAACAACCAAGTGAATTCAGCATAAGGATCCTAAAACAGGAGTAGACATCTACCCAACGTTGTGTCGTGGTCAATGCCAAGGATTGGACCCATCATTACCTAATGACATATCTATACTAATTGTTGGCCATAGACTGGGGACGTATGTTTTGGTTATGTTCACCTGGTCAAGTCAACATTGGCTTAAAAAGGTGGACCAAATGCCAAGGATAAGCTGATAACACCTGGTACAATGAAGAGTAGACAGACTTCCACCATCATTTGATGACCATATAAGATTTTCCACCTCTTATTATAAAATTCATCAATCTCCAAACCTAGAGCTTGATTTATTCTTCCCCATCAAAGAGTCCAATGAAGTTTTACCTCTACACAAGTTTTCATCCCTGAGGCGGCAGCATAGTGCAAGGGTGTGTTCTTCTTGTTGTCAGTGGCATCAAGTGCAGCCCTCTCGTATTCCCCATGGTCAAGCTTCGCCCCTTTCCACTCTAAGATCATCCGCAAACATTCACATCTCCTGCGATCGTCATCTCCAAATCTGGGTAGTCTGTGATCCAAGGCACCTTCTGAGATCATGAGGTGGGATCCCATACAGAGCAAGTGCATAGAACTCTCGTTGTGGATGTTGCGCTTGTTCGGATTTCCATCCTTCCCAAAAAGAAATGACCTGCAAGAGTAAAGAGCGGTAAACATACATTAGAAGAAACGGACCTTGCACAAATGAACAATGCAAATTATTGGACTATTTAGCGAAGGTTTTGGTCCTGTGATTCTTCTGATTTACCTGCACATGTTATCTGAATCCACAGCTACACTGCTCAATACTGCTGTATAGAGTCCCTCATGTTGATGCTGATCATATCCAACATTAAGACAGGAGAGAAGGATGCCCTCATGTCGGTACGTGCAGGGAATAGAAGACATCATGAAGGCTCTGTAGGAAGATTGATCTTGTGCAGCCTAGATGGTCCACCAGGGTCTTCCTCCAAGCCTTGGTGGGTCCACCAGGGTCTTCCTCCAAGCCTAGTTGGGTCCACCAGGGTCTTCCTCCAAGCCTAGGTGGGTCCACCAGGGTCTTCCTCCAAGCCTAGGTGGGTCCCACCAGGGTCTCTCCTCCAAGCCTAGGTGGGTCCACCCAGGGTCTCCCTCCAAGCCTAGGTGGGTCCACCAGGGTCTCCCTCCAAGCCTAGGTGGGTCCACCAGGGTCTCCCTCCAAGCCTAGGTGGGTCCACCAGGGTCTTCCTCCAAGCCTAGGTGGGTCCACCTGGGTCTTCCTCCAAGCCTAGGTGGGTCCACCAGGGTCTTCCTCCAAGCCTAGTGGGTCCACCAGGGTCTCCTCCAAGCCTAGGTGGGTCCACCACCAGGGTCTCCTCCAAGCCTAGGTGGGTCAACCAGGGTCTTCCCTCCAAGCCTAGATGGGTCCACCACAGGGTCTCCTCCAAACCTTAGTTGGGTCCCACCAGGGTCTCCCTCCAAAGCCTAGATGAATCGACCAAGGGTCTCCTCCAAGCCTAGTAGTCCACCAATGGTCTTCCTCCAAGCCTAGATGGGTCCACCAAGGTCTCCTCCAAGCATATGGGTCCCATCAGGGTTTTCTAAGCCAGTGTCATCTGATAGTTTCAAGCCTAGGTTGGGAACCCGTTCCTCTATGCCTTGTTCCTCACATCTCCTTTCCAACCTATGGAGTCCTTCCATCCAGGGTCTTCAAGTGTGTCCACAACAGGGTCTTATACTATGACCAGGGTCTCCTCCCTCTATGTACCCACACATCTCCCCATGAACAATTATCTGGAATGACCCGGGTCTTAACAAGCATAGTGGCCATCTCCTCTAGGCTAGGTGGGTCTCGTACCTAGTACTTGCAAATCATTGGTGGGTCCAGAACATTACAGGTCTCCTTACAAACTAAGGGTACACCATTTCTGGATAATTTAGGAGGACAAGAAGTCGCTAATAAAGTCTCCCTGCAATCCTAGGGTGGCAGAAATGTCTTCCAAGTATTCCCCACCAGGTCTCCCCCAAGCTAGTAGGCCCTTAAGTGTCCCTCAACCAGTGGTCACTGGTCTCACTAGCGTGACGGTACAAAAGGATCTTCATATGCCACCACCAATGAGGTCTCCCAATAGAACACCACCAGTTTCCCCCAAGCTATAATACCAAGTTCTCCCTCAGCCCAAGTACACTCACCAGGGGTCTTCCAAAGCTAATGGGTCAACTTCACCAGGGTCTCCTCCTTGTGAGTCACACAGGTCTCCCTAAAAACTAGGTGGTCAACCACAGTGATCTCTCGAGCCTCGTTCCACCACATTACCTCCAACATCTAGGTGGTTCCCACAACACCTCCATGCCTGTGGGTTCATAGGGTCTACACAAAGCTAATTGAGGTCCCCCTCTAGCGTCTACCCTCCAAGTAAGTGTCATACCATCTCTCAATATGCTACACAACCAGGTACTCCCTCAGCTTAGATGGGTCCACCACCGAGGGCTCTAGAGCCTATGGTATCCTAACCCTCTTAAAGCCTGGTTTAGTCCGTTTCTCAGAACACTGGTGGGTACAGGGAAATTACCTCAGGCCTAGGGTGTGTATCCACTCCAGTTTTCACCTCCCAAGCACTTAGTGGTCCACCCCAGGTATCTGAGCTAGTGGGTCGAGCACCCAGTCTTCCAGCTAGGTGGGTCCCAACACAGCCCTCCAAGCCTAGTGGGTCCCTCCTGGTCTCTCAAGCCTAGTTGGGTCCAGCACCAGGTCTCACCCAGCTAGTGGGTCCACCACAGGGTCTTCCCCCTAGCCAGGTGGGTCCACGACCAGGTGTCTCCCTCCACAGCAAGTGGGGTCCACTTCCAGTGTCTCCTTTAAGCCTAAGTTGAAGTCACAACCAGGTCTCCCAAGCCTAGGTTGGGATCCACATCCTAGGGTCTCCCTCAAGCCTATGTGGTCTACACCAGGTCTCCCTCCAAGCCTAGGTGGGTCCACCACCAGGGTCTCCCTCCAAGCCTAGGTGGGTCCACCACCAGGGTCTCCCTCCAAGCCTAGGTGGGTCCACCACCAGGGTCTCCCTCCAAGCCTAGGTGGGTCCACCACCAGGGTCTCCCTCCAAGCCTAGGTGGGTCCACCACCAGGGTCTCCCTCCAAGCCTAGGTGGGTCCACCACCAGGGTCTCCCTCCAAGCCTAGGTGGGTCCACCACCAGGGTCTCCCTCCAAGCCTAGGTGGGTCCACCACCAGGGTCTCCCTCCAAGCCTAGGTGGGTCCACCACCAGGGTCTCCCTCCAAGCCTAGGTGGGTCCACCACCAGGGTCTCCCTCCAAGCCTAGGTGGGTCCACCACCAGGGTCTCCCTCCAAGCCTAGTGGGTCCACCACCAGGGTCTCCCTCCAAGCCTAGGTGGGTCCACCACCAGGGTCTCCCTCCAAGCCTAGGTGGGTCCACCACCAGGGTCTCCCTCCAAGCCTAGGTGGGTCCACCACCAGGGTCTCCCTCCAAGCCTAGGTGGGTCCACCACCAGGGTCTCCCTCCAAGCCTAGGTGGGTCCACCACCAGGGTCTCCCTCCAAGCCTAGGTGGGTCCACCACCAGGGTCTCCCTCCAAGCCTAGGTGGGTCCACCACCAGGGTCTCCCTCCAAGCCTAGGTGGGTCCACCACCAGGGTCTCCCTCCAAGCCTAGGTGGGTCCACCACCAGGGTCTCCCTCCAAGCCTAGGTGGGTCCACCACCAGGGTCTCCCTCCAAGCCTAGGTGGGTCCACCACCAGGGTCTCCCTCCAAGCCTAGGTGGGTCCACCACCAGGGTCTCCCTCCAAGCCTAGGTGGGTCCACCACCAGGGTCTCCCTCCAAGCCTAGGTGGGTCCACCACCAGGGTCTCCCTCCAAGCCTAGGTGGGTCCACCACCAGGGTCTCCCTCCAAGCCTAGGTGGGTCCACCACCAGGGTCTCCCTCCAAGCCTAGGTGGGTCCACCACCAGGGTCTCCCTCCAAGCCTAGGTGGGTCCACCACCAGGGTTCCTCCAAGCCTAGGTGGGTCACCACAGGTCTCCCTCCAAGCCTAGGTGGGGTCCACCACCAGGGTCTCCCTCCAAGCCTAGGTGGGTCCACCACCAGGGTCTCCCTCCAAGCCTAGGTGGGTCCACCACCAGGGTCTCCCTCCAAGCCTAGGTGGGTCCACCACCAGGGTCTCCCTCCAAGCCTAGGTGGGTCCACCACCAGGGTCTCCCTCCAAGCCTAGGTGGGTCCACCACCAGGGTCTCCCTCCAAGCCTAGGTGGGTCCACCACCAGGGTCTCCCTCCAAGCCTAGGTGGGTCCACCAGGGTCTCCCTCCAAGCCTAGGTGGGTCCACCAGGGTCTCCCTCCAAGCCTAGGTGGGTCCACCAGGGTCTCCCTCCAAGCCTAGGTGGGTCCACCAGGGTCTCCCTCCAAGCCTAGGTGGGTCCACCAGGGTCTCCCTCCAAGCCTAGGTGGGTCCACCAGGTCTCCCTCCAAGCCTAGGTGGGTCCACCAGGGTCTCCTCCAAGCCTAGGTGGGTCCACCAGGGTCTCCCTCCAAGCCTAGGTGGGTCCACCAGGGTCTCCCTCCAAGCCTAGATGGGTCAACCAGGGTCTTCCTCCAAGCCTAGATGGGTCCACCAGGGTCTTCTCAAAGCCTAGATAAATCGACCAAGGGTCTTCTCAAAGCTAGATAAATCGACCAAGGGTCTTCTCCAAGCCTAGATGGGTCCACCAAGGTCTTCTCCAAGCATATAAGGGTCTATCAGGGTTTTCTATGCAGTTATCTTGATAGTTTCAAGCCATCAGGTTGCTGGACATTCTCTTTGCCTTGTTCCTTCTATTCTTTCAACTATGATTTCCTTCTCCAGTGAGTCTTCATGTGTCCAAAACAAGTTATATTATGACCAGTTATGTTATTCCTCATGTACCCACATCATCTTATGAAAAATTATCTGGAATGACAGGTGTGCTTTAAAAAGGGCATAGAATGGCATCTATCTAGGAGATGGAGTCTTCTTGTGACTAGTTACTTGCAAAATCATTGGGAACAGAAGAGTCCCGAGAACATTACAGATGTTCCTTTCACATTAAAGGGATACTCATTTTTGGATAATTTTTAGAAAGAGAAGAAGTCGCTAAATAAAGTCTGTCCCGTGCAATCACCTGATCGTTGGTGGCAGTAAATGTTCAGTTTCACTACAGCGCCACCAAAGGAGAAATTAGGCATTATAGTGTATCCCTTCATACCAATAGGCTGAGTCTACTGCGTGACGGTACAAGAGATGATCTTCATATCCATCACCAATGAGGATCCCGAATAGAAAACCACGTAGAATTCCCCAAGACTATAAAATAAAATTAAAAAACTCCTTCAGCTAACTAACTTGACTCTAGGGGAATCTTAAATGGACATCTAATAGTCAACTTTCTAAAAGGGTCTTACTTGTGATCATCTTAAAGAAGTCTACCCAAAGTAAATAACTTGTTTGGTGAACCTTAAGTGATTCTGAGCTCCTTCTCCCACATACGCTCTAACATCTTAGTGTTTCGCACAAACAATGCTCCTTCCTGGGTTGCTCATAGGTTGGAAACAAAGCAATCGAGGTTCATCTCTAGTGTCTACCTGCAAACAAGTAATATATACATCTATAATATCTACAGAACCTCCTGGACCCTAGACTTAAATGCAACTAGCCACGAGGAGCATGTAGATCCTATAGATATGCCATTTATACCTTTAAAATGAACCTGGTTCAGTTTGTTTTTCAGAATACACTGTGTGTACATGAGGAAAAATACCATTTGTGGCCATTAGATGACTTGTATTCAACACTTTTCCAGTTTTTCACACTGCAGGCACTTATTGTCACTTGTATCTGAGCTAATGGGTGGAGACTAGCTTCCATGAGGTCTCCCATACACAGCACACACTGATATGAGGATCTCCTGTTTATATGTAGCTCATGTTTGAAGCAGCACAATATACACCAGTATTGAGAAGTGTAGCTGTGCCCCCTGCCCTGGAGTGAGACTAGATGCTTTGATGTCTCCCATACACAGCACAGACATGAGGGATTCCTGCTGTCCTCTTTATATGCAGATCATAGTTAGAAGCAACAACGCAATATACAGCAGTATTAAGAAGTGTTGCTGTGATTCAATCTCTAGGGTAAGACTAGCTGCTATGATGTCTGCCATACACAGCACACACAGGCATGAGGGACTCCGGCTGCCCTGTTTATATGTAGCTGATGTTAAGAAGCAGCAGCACTGAGAAGTGTAGCTGTGCCTCCTGCCCTGGAGTGAGACTAGGTGTCTCCTATACACTGCACACACAGACATGAGAGACTCCTGCAGCCCTGTTAATATGTATCACAATAGACAGCAGTATTGAGAAGTGTAGCTGTGAGTTCAGCTCTATGATGTCTCTCATACACAGCACGCACAGATATGAGGGATTCCTGTTCTGTCTATGTAGCACACGTTCAGAAGCATCAGCAGTAGCATGAATGACATCATACATCATTACTGAGCAGTGTAGCTGTGAATCCAGCACTAGGTTACTACAAAGCAGAGAAGTTTGTGTTAGTATGTACCTCTATCCTTACTCGTGTGCACCCCCCCATCCATAAATGTAACCCAATTCCTGAAGAAGCTAGTATTGACCATGAAGGATTGTAGCGGTTTTTTCAAGAGTGAATGATATGTTTAGAAGGTAGGGGAGAAGGAGGAGGTGGCTCATAAGTGGAGAAAAGAGCAGATTTTTGATTACTGAGAATATTCTGTACTATTGATTTTTGCAGGATAGCGAATGTCACTGCTGAATTTGGACGTGATAAGATCGGAAATCTTACATTATTACTGAAAATATAAAGCAATGGATTCACAAACAATATTCACCATTAGGTTGTACTGGGAAGAGCTGAGAGCAGACACCAAGTCTATAATCCTGTACCACACGACAGGCGCATTCACTTAGCGCTCGGCCATTGACGGCGGATGAGGAAATCTATTAGCATTTCTATGTCCAAAACAAGAGGAATGATGAGGTTTTGCTCCTGGGTGTAATCTCGGCGCAGACGTCCTTTATGTCGCCTTTTGTGTTGTTGCTTAGTGACTGAAAGAGTTTAACGGAGTCCAAAAAAAGAATGAAAGTGACAATTTGGATAAACGTGTAAGATTCGGAGAGCAGAGGAGAGACGAGCGTCGCCGGGACAGGTAAGTCGCTGACTCAGTCGTCCCTTTTCTGCAACGTTTTGCCAACTGGGTGGTAAAGAGTTTGGTTGGGGTAATGGGCATTCGGCTTTCTGAGACGCTCAACCAGAAAATATTCCTATAGGTAACAACAATCTTAGTGTCTTACTGCGAAGCTGAGATATTGGGGCCTGTTCGTTGGGAGTCATCACGGTCTGTTGGGCACCTGTAACAAATATGGCTCGATGTTGTGGAAGGCAGACACTGACTTTCCCGTTGCCTATACTTTGAACTTTAAAAGAGCAGCTTCACATTCGGAGTAACCCAACGAGAAAGGGTTAAGGACCCAGTTGTAGATTTTTGTGACCACTCCCCTTCCTTATAAAGAGTCACATATCTGGTCATCTGACACTGGTGATGCATCTCATTCTGTGCTGACCATTGTGGAAGGAGTCGGTCTCTGGCATTTACAGCTGATGGCACGTTGCAATTGTGTTTTTGTTTATATACTTTTTGTTTCTTTTCCTCTGTTTGTGTACCTTTCCCTGTGTTGTATTATTGTAGAGGTGGGGTTAGCGTCCTTGTCGGCCAGCACACCAACCAGGGTTATTCCTGGGCGACAATGGGCATAGCATGACGGCAGCGGGGAGGGGTGTATGGGGAGGACCAATATAGGGACGTTAGGGAGCTCAGGGTACACAGGTGAGTGTAAGGAGATGACCCCTCTTCTCCGTATCGCAACGGCCTTCCTTGTATGCCATCCCTGTAGTCACTCCTGTCTTGCGCTGCGTGCTAGGTATCAAAACACTTCCGCATAACTCAGCTTCGTGAACCCCAATATTTATTGCGGTTTAAAAAGGTATAAAATTAGGAGTTCTCCCTTCTTCTATTATATTTTTTTACGCATAATGGAGATATGAGCCATTACAGACAAACCTAAGAAAGTAAATTCTAGTTCTCAATGCCAGTCTGCTGCATCAAAAGCCGACGCTATATTGTATTGTAATCAGGAAGGGTGTGCGTCTAGAGAAAACTTAGAGACTACGAAGGAATAAGAGGGAAGGTCTACGATGTAAAATCTAAATTCATTTACCCAAGAGAATATACGTGAGATGTTTCTAGAACTATTAAGAGAATGGGGAAATAAATAACTTTTTTTTTTGCAGAGCCAACAGAAACCATCGGGCCGTCGTGCTGCAGACAGTGATGGGGATTAATTATGGGCAAATGACACAATCAGGAAGTAGAGAGCAAAGAAAAGTGGAAACTGGTGAACTGATCTGTGTATGACTTCACTCCTTCACCCCTGGGTGATTTTCTGTTCCCCAACCCCCCCCCCCCTTCTTCCAAGAGGCATAACTTTATTTTATTTTTCCATTAACACAGACATACGGGGGCTCGTTTTTTGCGGGACGAGTTGAACTTTTGAATGACATCATTTACTTTACCATATAGTGTACAGGAAAATGGGAAAGAAATTCCAAGTTCAGTAAAATTGCAATTACAGGTTTGTTTTTTTGGGTTTTTTATCCTTCATGTTCACTATATGGTAAATCTGCCATGTCGGTGTGATGCCTCGGGTCGGTATGAATTCGTAGATACCAAACATGTATACTTTTACTGTTATCTAAGTGGTGAAAAAAAATTCAGAAATTTTTAAAGAAAAAGAATTGCGCTTTTGCACCATGTTCTGTGCCCCATAGCGTCCTCATTTTTCGGGATCTGGGGCTGTGCGACGGCTCATTTATTGCGTCTTGAGCTGATGTTTTTAATTATACCAATTTTGGGTGTATGCGCCGTTTTGATCGCCCGTTATTGCAATGTTGCGGCAACCAAAAAAACAATTTTGGAGTTTGGACTTTTTTTCCGTTCCGCAGTTTACAGATCTAATTAATTGGTTTTATATTTTGATAGATCAGACATTTCTGAACGCGACAATACCAAATACGTGTATATTTTATTAGGGATCTTTTTCAATGGGGCAAAAGGGGGGCGATTGGAACTTCTATTTCTTCTTTTTCAGATTTTTGAACACTTTTTTATTCTTTATGTTACACTGCCTCTGGGGGCCCCAGTGCTGCACAGTCTGACCGCTTCTGCCATGCAGAGAGATGCTTCAGCATGTCTCTGCATAGCAGAAATCATCACTTTTTGCGGATGCCGGCGCTCGCCAAACCCCGAGCAGTCAAGTTAACCATCGGGGGGGTCCAGTGATTGTTACGATACTGGCGGGGGGGAAATGGTGCGATCCCCACTGTGGTGCTGTCGATCGCGCGGTCAGTGTTGAGAGTGCAATCTAAAGGGTTAACAGCATCGCTGATCCAATCGGTGCTGTTAGATACACATCTCAGCTGATCAGATCAGCCGACATATGTGGGGGATGATGCGAGCTTAACGTGTGAGCTCGCATCAGAGTGAGGGACATGGCATGAAGGGGTTAAAAAGTGAATAGGTAAAGTATTTTTAAAACTAAAGCTTAATCCTTCTGATGTTGATGTAGGCGCCCTGAGAAGTGGATACAACTGTATCAAGTCTAGACAATGCTCTATGAGCTAAACAAAGCAGCTGGTGGTTTGCAATAGGCAGTTCTTTATTACCGCAGAGCATTGTCTACACTGGATACAACTGTATCAATGTCTCATATCAGACTAGGAATAGCTACTATATCCAGGATCACAGCCTCTGAATGGAAACAAAAGGGTTCTTTTAATTTACAGGAAAAACAATGACCTGAAATGTCAAGAAATTGAAAAAAAAAAAATACATTGCAATGTAGTGAAGTTCTGTAACTTTCTTTTAGAGTTTTGCTCATGTTTGTACCGATCCTCCAGTCTCATGTCCACTTGACACAGGTTTCTCTATATTAGATTTCCCATCAGGCAGCTGAAATCGCAGACGAAAAACCACTTGTTTGTTAACCTTGGGTAATATTGCTGATCTTAATTAATCTTCTGCTCCGTCTATGCAATTCCCACAGCAACGTCGTGCGGGGAAGGAAACACTCCCAGCCGCTCAGTACTGAGCTCAAACACAGAGGAACACGTATTCGCAGATATTATTTAAACAGTATATTAATCTAACAGTTTGAACAGTTCTAATACAACTTAAAAGGAGAAAACAGGCTAATCTTTATTTATAAATTCCCATTGTTTTCGGTCTACGGCCCCTATGCAGATCTGTGTGCAGTCTCATCCTGCAGAGACACTGAACATTAATTCACATTGTCATGGATATTGTATGTGCTGTGTGTGTTTATTTATTTACCTTGTGTGGAGCTTTAAAACTGACCCTATGTGTTAAGCATATATCAACTATAGTACTACTCCCTATGTATAATGTAACTACTATAATACTGCCCCTATGTACAAGAATATAACTACTATAATACTGCCCCTGTGTACAAGAATATAACTACTATAATACTGCCCCTATGTACAAGAATATAACTACTATAATACTGTTCCTATGTACAAGAATATAACCACTATAATACTGCTCCTATGTACAAGAATATAACTACTATAATACTGGCCCTATATACAAGAATATAACTACTATAATACTGGCCCTATATACAAGAATATAACTACTATAATACTGCTCCTATGTACAAGAATATAACTACTATAATACTGCTCCTATATACAAGAATATAACTACTATAATACTGCCCCTATGTACAAGAATATAGCTACTATAATACTGCCCCTATGTACAAGAATATAGCTACTATAATACTGCTCCTATGTACAAGAATATAACTACTATAATACTGCCCCTATGTACAAGAATATAACTACTATAATACTGCCCCTATGTACAAGAATATAGCTACTATAATACTGCTTTTATGTACAAGAATATAACTACTATAATACTGCTCCTATATACAAGAATATAACTACTATAATACTGCCCCTATGTACAAGAATATAACTACTATAATACTGCCTATATACAAGAATATAGCTACTATAATACTGCTTTTATGACAAGAATATAACTACTATAATACTGCTCCCATGTACAAGAATATAGCTACTATAATACTGCTCCTATGTACAAGAATATAACTACTATAATACTGCTCTATATACAAGAATATAACTACTATAATACTGCCCCTATGTACAAGAATATAACTACTATAATACTGCTCCTATGTACAAGAATATAAACTACTATTAAATACTTCCCCTATTTACAAGAATATAACTACTATAATACTGCCCCTATATACAAGAATATAACTACTATAATACTGCTTCTATATACAAGAATATAACTACTATGATACTGCTCTCTATGTACAAGAATATAATACTATAATACTGCCCCTATGTACAAGAATATAACTACTATAATACTGCTTCCTATGTACAAGAATATAATAAACGCCTTTACAGATTTAATACTATAATATCTTGTACTCCTATAGCTACAAGAATATAACTACTATAATACTGCTCCTATGTACAAGAATATAACTTACTATAATACTGCTCCTATGTACAAGAATATAACTACTATAATACTGCCTATATATAATAGCTGTAATAGTTCCATTGTCCTATATTAAGCTGTAATTTTCCGTTCTCCACCGGAGCACAAATCCAGTAATATGACGGTGAAGTACAAAGGACATGTCATCACGAGATCTTAAGACACAGCTCAAGTGAATGCACTTGGTAAACAAGGAGCAGGTACGAGCAGGTCGTAATGTAATGTACAATGTGGATGTCTTACCAGCCTCAGTGACAGGTATATTACACATTTGTCATCGGCGCTGACAATCTGCCAAACTTTAACAGAACGTTGTCTCTGTACCGACCTATAGAGCAAACAACAACACTACTGATCATTGTCCAGGCGGCTCCTCACATCACCACTTTCTTCCACCAGCGCTCCCCCCCGCCCCCTCCAAAGCCTGTGTGCGGAATACAGTATTCACTTCAGTACACCTGCAATACCCCACACAACCTGGTGTGGCGACATTTTTTCTTTCTACATAAATCTGTACAACCCCTTTAAGTTATTCGAGCAACAATGTATTCATAAAGTAAGTGATGAACGTACTATTGGTAAAGGGCCAATGGCTAGGAAAGACCGAAGAGGGGTCCTAAGGACCAAAGGGGTAAAGCGACCGCTGCTGCTCTCCTACATAAGTCTTCTAATTCCAGTGAGAAGAGGACTGGGTTCTATGAGATTAATGAATAATGGAAACAGAACACAAATTACAGAGTGCAGAGGAATGCGGCGTCAGCGATCAGGTGATCGTGGTTTACAAGGTTGTCATTTACATAGCTTTGCTAGCCCAGGTGTTAATTTTCACATACCTCTATAAATGGTAAAGGCCAATTCCACCCAACAATCCCATCCATGTGCAGATCAATCCATAATACCGCTCCATCCAAGCCGTGTTACTATTTCTATCGCTTCTATCCGGGTGACCACCATTCATCGTCATGTAGAGGTTCTGCAGACCAGGCTACCTCTAAAGGTTTCACCCACTTGATTTAAAGAGGACCTGTCACCCCCTGCTGCATGGCAATCTAAACGCAGCACTGAATGCAACATGTCTGCTGCATTCAGGGAAGGGGTCCCCCATGTGTCTGTGTGCAGTGTACCCCGAGATTCCTGCCCTGCTGTCTGAACAAAGCATAAACAGGGTGGGAATCTGGCACGGACGTCAGGACAAATGATTTGCATGCGCTGTGAACAAGCTGTGTGAGACAGGATGAGTGACAGAGAAGAGGAGAGGAGGAGGGCAGAGCTAGCACAGCAGGAGGCGGCACAGAGAGACAGTGGGAGGGAATGATTCCGTGAATAGAGCCAACTCCAGCCACAGGGACTGCCCTCATGGCTTCTAACAGTGAGTTTTCCTAAGGCTATATCTCGGGGTACACATCACACAGACACATGGGGGACTCCTTCCCTGAATGCAGCAGACATGTCGCATTCAGTGCTGTATTTAGATTGCCAAGCAGCAGGGGGGGGGGGGTGACAGGTCCTCTTTAAAGGGGGATTGGTAAAATCCTAGTAAACTTTATTAAAAGCCCAGAATATACAACCTCTAAACTATATAAAATGATTATGAAAAGTAAAAAAATAAATAATTTAGTGAAGAAAAAAAAAAGCTCTTACCCTTTAGTTTCCTGTTGACTTTATCCCCTGAAGTAGAGAAACCTTTTACAAGCAGCCATGTCCTCCTCTGGTAGATTAAACCTCTATAAGCAGCTATGACCTCTTGTGAGTTTTTTTTTATCCACCATATTACCATTACTACAGAACCTGTCTAAGAAACAACTACGGTATTCATGATTCACCCTCACGTCGTTTACATGTATTTTGTGGTCTACAAACCAGGCTGCATCTAAAGGCTTCACCCCCTTTTTAAAGGGGATTTGTAAAATCCTAGTAAACGTCAGAACATACAACCTCTAAACTATATAAAACTACTATGAAAACTAAAAAAAAAGAAATAACTTAGTGGGGAAAAAAAACCTTTAGCTGAAGTCAGGGCTCGTCTCACTATCTTGACAGTTGTATGATACTTTCCATTTGTGATCTGTGAAATACCACTGTATGGGGAAATACCACTGTATGGGGAAGACTGTGCAGCAAGGAAACACAGGGAACACCTATGCTGCTGTCAATTTATTTGATTCGGTTATAAAGAAACAATTGGTTTTCCTTGTAAATAGGCAACAGCAGCAGGATGAGAAAGTGAAAGATACAGCATAGATAACCTTTGTTGCAACTTTGCTGTCGACTTTATCCCCGTTAAGCAGAAAAACCCTTTACAAGCAGCCATGTCCTCCTATAGTAGAATAAAACTTTACAAGCAGCTATGGCCTCTTCTTGAGTGGCTTATTTTTTAGTCTACCATATTACTACAGCTCCTGCCCAACTAACAATTCATCTTCACGTAATTTACACATACTTCATGGTCTGAACACCAAACCACCTCTAAAGGCTTCAACCACGTGCTTTAAAGGGGAATTGGTAACATTCTAGTAAATATTAAAAGCCCAGACTATAAAACCTCTAAACTTATATAAACAGATTATGAAACTAAAAAGATAAATCCTTTAGCGGGCGGGTGGGTTAAACCGCTCAGCTGATGCTGTCATGTGACACATCAGCTGATCGGTTGCCGCCAGTCAGCTGATTAAGGTCCTGCAGCCATCGGACGTGGATGCCTCGGATCGCGGGGCACACAACGGAGAGGTGAGCGTTTTTTTTTTTTTTTGTTCTTGTTAACCATTGCTTTCGCTTTCACTATGTATACATTACATTGCGAAAGTGAAAGTAACAGCCCCAAAACCATCGCCTGCGCTTTGCAGGCTCGGGCTCCTCCCTGCTCTGTCCGGATCAGTCAAAATCACGGATCCGGACATAGAAATGGCATCCAAAGGTACACATCCAGACATGTCCGTTTGGTCCTGCAAAAAAAAAAAAAAAAAAAAAAAAAAAAAACACAGGATCCCCACGGACAGGAACAAAACGTGATGTAAAAGGGTACAAAAACTACTAGAAAAAAAGCAGCATCAGAAAAACTCACCATCCATGCCAAAGACAGAAAACCAAAAGCACTTACAGGACGCAGTCAGAGCCCAATTGTAGAGCAAGCCCAGCTGCTGGCTGATGAGTCGCCTCTACCAGCAAAATGTGGGAGGCAACCTGCCATGCATACACTAGGCCTGCATAGAGCACCATTCACACTGATACATATGATGCAGAGTGTCTGAAAGCTACCCAACCGCTCCGCTGCCTGAGCATTGGCCGCACAGTACGATGCTTCTGCACCACTGGATGAACGGCGCCCCTATGGGCCCACCTGCGCCCTGGATGGATAAAAAAGTGCAAAAGTTTTTTATATGATAAATAAAAAACCTTTATAGATGGGATTTTGGTTCATGTGTTGGCCCAAGACATTTAAGCTGATGACCCACGATCAAGGGATCCCATGCTCACCAGTCCTAACAAAATTGTACAAAAACTACTAGAAAAAAAGCAGCATCAGAAAAACTCACCATCCATGCCAAAGACAGAAAACCAAAAGCACTTACAGGACGCAGTCAGAGCCCAATTGTAGAGCAAGCCCAGCTGCTGGCTGATGAGTCGCCTCTACCAGCAAAATGTGGGAGGCAACCTGCCATGCATACACTAGGCCTGCATAGAGCACCATTCACACTGATACATATGATGCAGAGTGTCTGAAAGCTACCCAACCGCTCCGCTGCCTGAGCATTGGGCCGCACAGTACGATGCTTCTGCACCACTGGATGAACGGCGCCCCTATGGGCCCACCTGCGCCCTGGATGGATAAAAAAGTGCAAAAGTTTTTTATATGATAAATAAAAAACCTTTATAGATGGGATTTTGGTTCATGTGTTGGCCCAAGACATTTAAGCTGATGACCCACGATCAAGGGATCCCATGCTCACCAGTCCTAACAAAATTGTACAAAAACTACTAGAAAAAAAGCAGCATCAGAAAAACTCACCATCCATGCCAAAGACAGAAAACCAAAAGCACTTACAGGACGCAGTCAGAGCCCAATTGTAGAGCAAGCCCAGCTGCTGGCTGATGAGTCGCCTCTACCAGCAAAATGTGGGAGGCAACCTGCCATGCATACACTAGGCCTGCATAGAGCACCATTCACACTGATACATATGATGCAGAGTGTCTGAAAGCTACCCAACCGCTCCGCTGCCTGAGCATTGGGCCGCACAGTACGATGCTTCTGCACCACTGGATGAACGGCGCCCCTATGGGCCCACCTGCGCCCTGGATGGATAAAAAAGTGCAAAAGTTTTTTATATGATAAATAAAAAACCTTTATAGATGGGATTTTGGTTCATGTGTTGGCCCAAGACATTTAAGCTGATGACCCACGATCAAGGGATCCCATGCTCACCAGAAGCATGCTCACCAGAAGCATCGTACTGTGCGGCCCAATGCTCAGGCAGCGGAGCGGTTGGGTAGCTTTCAG
Source organism: Allobates femoralis (assembly GCA_033576535.1). NCBI lineage: Eukaryota > Metazoa > Chordata > Amphibia > Anura > Aromobatidae > Allobates > Allobates femoralis. The sequence goes on from JARQOC010000005.1 coordinate 550,618,208, forward strand.
ACACTCTGCATCATATGTATCAGTGTGAATGGTGCTCTATGCAGGCCTAGTGTATGCATGGCAGGTTGCCTCCCACATTTTGCTGGTAGAGGCGACTCATCAGCCAGCAGCTGGGCTTGCTCTACAATTGGGCTCTGACTGCGTCCTGTAAGTGCTTTTGGTTTTCTGTCTTTGGCATGGATGGTGAGTTTTTTCTGATGCTGCTTTTTTTCTAGTAGTTTTTGTACAATTTTGTTAGGACTGGTGAGCATGGGATCCCTTGATCGTGGGTCATCAGCTTAAATGTCTTGGGCCAACACATGAACCAAAATCCCATCTATAAAGGTTTTTTATTTATCATATAAAAAACTTTTGCACTTTTTTATCCATCCAGGGCGCAGGTGGGCCCATAGGGGCGCCGTTCATCCAGTGGTGCAGAAGCATCGTACTGTGCGGCCCAATGCTCAGGCAGCGGAGCGGTTGGGTAGCTTTCAGACACTCTGCATCATATGTATCAGTGTGAATGGTGCTCTATGCAGGCCTAGTGTATGCATGGCAGGTTGCCTCCCACATTTTGCTGGTAGAGGCGACTCATCAGCCAGCAGCTGGGCTTGCTCTACAATTGGGCTCTGACTGCGTCCTGTAAGTGCTTTTGGTTTTCTGTCTTTGGCATGGATGGTGAGTTTTTCTGATGCTGCTTTTTTTCTAGTAGTTTTTGTACAATTTTGTTAGGACTGGTGAGCATGGGATCCCTTGATCGTGGGTCATCAGCTTAAATGTCTTGGGCCAACACATGAACCAAAATCCCATCTATAAAGGTTTTTTATTTATCATATAAAAAACTTTTGCACTTTTTTATCCATCCAGGGCGCAGGTGGGCCCATAGGGGCGCCGTTCATCCAGTGGTGCAGAAGCATCGTACTGTGCGGCCCAATGCTCAGGCAGCGGAGCGGTTTGGGTAGCTTTCAGACACTCTGCATCATATGTATCAGTGTGAATGGTGCTCTATGCAGGCCTAGTGTATGCATGGCAGGTTGCCTCCCACATTTTGCTGGTAGAGGCGACTCATCAGCCAGCAGCTGGGCTTGCTCTACAATTGGGCTCTGACTGCGTCCTGTAAGTGCTTTTGGTTTTCTGTCTTTGGCATGGATGGTGAGTGATGTAAAAGGGGCCAAATTATGCAACAGCAGGAGGATGGGAAAGTAGAAGATACAGGAGAGATAAACCTTGTTGCAACCTTCCTGTCGACTTTATCCTCCTCTAGCAGAGAAACCCTTTACAAGCAGCCATGTCCTCCTCTAGTAGAATAAATCTTTACAAGCAGCTATGACCTCTTCTGGTGCAACTCATTTTTTATCCTACCTTATTACCATTACTACAGCTCCAGTCCATGTAACAAACATTCATCCTCAGGTTATTTACAAGTACTTCATGGTCTACACACCAGGCTGCCTCTAAATGTTTCACCCACTTGTTTAAGGCTGCCTTCACATTTGTGTTTGTGTCTGCATGCGTATGGCATGCAGACGCAAACGCAGCCCATACTGATGTGAACGCAGCGGAGAATCTCCGCATGCGTTCACATTAGTATGCACCTCGGCCAGCCAATCAGCTGTCTTGGGGGCGGCCGGGAGGAGGAGATCAGCGGTGGAGAACTCCTCCTCCCGGCCACTGCTGCTCTCCCGCCGGTGTCAGCGCGGGAATTTGAAGAGAAACAGCTGATCTGACAGCTGTTTAAATCTCCCGCACAGACACCGAATAGGGTGATATCGGTGCAGGAGATATGAAACAGCTGATCGCTGCTTCAAATCTCCCGCGCCAACCTCACCTATTTGGTGTCGGCGCGGGAGATTTTAAACAGCCGTCAGATCAGCTGTTTCTTCAAATTCCCGCGCTGACACCGGCGGGAGATCAGTGGAGGCTCTAGCTGATCTCCCGGTGGCCGCCGCTGATCACCGGCGGCCACCGGGAGAGATTTCAATGAGATCCGCAGCGTTCTCCTGCACTGTCATGCGGAGGACACTGCGGATCCACTGCCTTCAATGCATGGTTTGTGCGCTTGCTGATAAAACAAGCGCCCGCGAACGCACAAAAAAAAATACAACATGCTGCGTTCGGAGGGCGCTCAGAGCGCAAAAATTGTGCGCATCCGAATGCAAACGCAACCGAACGCAGCCAAACGCAGGCACATGCATTCCCATGTTAAAAACATAGGAACGCAATGCGCAAGCGTTTAGCTGCGTTCGGTACGCTGCGCTTGCAAACGCAAATGTGAAGGCAGCCTTAAAGGGTATTGGTAAAATCCTAGTAATCTTCATTAATAGATCAGAATATAAAACAATTATGAAAACTATAAAACAAATAATAATTTATTGAAGAAAAATAAAAGCTCCAACCCTTTGGCTGAAATCAGGCTGTGTCCTGTTGTGCCATACTTCCCACTTCTATGCTAGGAGATACCACTGCACAGGAGCACATATGCCTCATTGATCGGGTGCCATCATTTAAATATTTAATATTGGTGGCTTTATCAGAGATTGTGCATAATGGAAATCTATGAGCATAAAATATAATATTTATTTGGGGCTGGATAATGTAGGACACCCTTTTTTTGGGTAACAAGAGGGGAGTGCAGCCCCCATATCATCATGTACATGATCGCCATCTTGGACTGTCAGAGATGAATCCTCCTGTACCTGCTCCACATGATCAGGGACTTATTAATCATTGCACAAGAAGAGAAACAGAAGCCTTATAATTAAATGAGCGAAGGATACAATTATAGGGGCAGGAAGCCAATGCTCCCGATGTAATAAGGAACTAACGAGCCCCCAGGAATTAAATCACTGGATGTTATTACACATGAGCAGGGCGGCCGGGGCAAAAGTTCACCAAAACACGAGATCGGCAGCCATTTATCAATCCTACATGATATGTTGCAGATAGGAACATATGATGATAACGCAATCCTAGATATAACTTGGCAGCCTCTGATGACCGGTGTGCAAACCTTCGCTCAGAATTTTTCTTCATTGCTGGTTTTCTTCCTAGATGCAAAGTTACACAATCTTCTAAATAGTATCAACAAAACATTTCCTACCATTTTGTTGCAGCAGAATGTCGTTATTGAGCCAAGTAAAATGCAAAAATATAACACATCCATCAGAACGTCTGCTTAACTCTCTCACTTCTCTGAGTGCTAGGGATAGCAGCGGAGGGTTTATGCAATCTGCACAGTGTGAAGAGAGGAGAAAGTACATGCAGTCTCAGGGAGGGCAGACAAAACTGGCTATAGATAAGGAAGAAAGCACACAAAATAGAAATGAGGGCATGATAGAAGCTGAGCTGGATAAAACACACATCAAGTCCAGCCTATATTACTGGGAGAGACACTCCCATGAGAAAGAAAAGTCTGGACAGTTGAATCAGGCTGCAAAGAGTGACGTTTGCAGACTTAAACTTAAAACTTTTTTTAAACTAAGTAATTATTAGCATAAGTCACAATCATTTTTCCCATGTCAAAGGTATCCATAACGTTTAAGTTAACCTTTCATGAGTCTAGTAGTCAGGGCCCCAAAAGAGTCAAAACAGTATGTAGAATAGCAATGAATAAAACTGAGAAAGGCCCCTTTCACATCAGCGTTTTTTTCAAATCGCGGCAGATGCGGTGAAAAAAACGCATCTGCCGCAATTACCGCATACCGGCTGCACTTGCGGCACGGTTGCGGCACGGTTGCGGCGCGGTTGCGGTAAACGCCATACAAGGTATAGGCGGACTTGCGGCAGGTGCGGCAAGTGCGGTTTTGGCACTTGCGGCAGGTGCGGCCGCGAAAAAAAATGCGGCTGACAGCATTTTTTTTTCGCGGCCGCACCTGCCACAAGTGCTGAAACCGCACTTGCCGCACCCTTACCGCAAGGCCCATAGACATTGCATGGGGCTTGGCGCAAGTGTGCCGCAAGTGTCGCAGTTATGCGTTAAACGCGGCAGATGCGTTTTTTTCACCGCATCTGCCGCGAATTTCAAAAAACGCTGATGTGAAAGGGACCTAAGTTGTAAAAAGACTAATGTGCCATGTAGATTTTGAATAATGGGGCAGTATGGGTTTAGAAAAACAGGCTTCTTTATAATTTTCCAAAAACAGAGTCACTCTATGTTGTCCAGTATCACAACTTTTTCATTGTAGCACATGGTGTAAAGCTGCAATACCTAAAAAATCCTGACGACAGGAGAGGAGCTATAAGTCCCAATTCATCAACGCAATTTCAACAAAAAAAATAAGCAGATTCACTAAGCAGATTAACCTTTTACAAACAGCTATGTCCTCCTCTAGCAGATTAACCTATTACAAGCAGTTAGGTTACATTTACACGTCGCAACATTGCATGCAATTTCACTTGCAACTTACTGGTTGCAATGAAATCATGGACACATTGTTCCATTTGTACATGGCCACATTGTAATGTGTCCATGATTTCACTGCAACCAGTAAGTTGCAAGTGAAATTGCATGCAATGTTGTGACGTGTAAAGGTACCCTTACATCCTCTGCTGGCAGACTAACCTTTTACAAGTAGCCATGTCCTCCTGTGGCAGATTAACCTACTACAAGCAGCTACATCCTCTTCTAGCAGAGTAACTGCATACAAGCAGCTATGTCCTCCTCCAACAGGTTAACCCTTTACCAGCAGCTATGTCCTCCTCTAGAAGGCATATAGCATAAATTGCTTTAAAGGACCTATCCGACCACAAAACTTGTTATTTTTAAAAAGCTAATCTGTGCTGAATTGTATTAAAAAAGCCTCCCACAGTGTTTGTTTTCCTACCATCATTTCCTCAATTTCTGTGTTCAGTGCCTCCATGTTGGATGTTTACATGCAGCATTTCATGATTAGGTAGCTTCCTGGTTTGTTTTTTTTCCTTCTTACAGCCTGTGCTGATAACCACCCCCTGTACACCCCTCTCTGCCCCCTGTACGCCCCTCTCTGCCCCCCCCACTGCATCCTGATGGCCAGGACTCTGCCATTCTCTACAGTGCCTCAGTGCTGCAGCAGTGAAGCCGTCCTGTGACTTCTTGTCCTATTGATCAGAACTGAATAAATTCCCTGCATTGTGCCGATTACATCACTCGAGTATATACAGTAACTGAAATAAAACTGTCAGTTTATCTGAGGCACTGACACTTTATATATTGTGCCAGCAAAAAAGCCTAATGATAATATCACAGATTATGAGCACTAAAGGAGCCAATGACTGAATGTAAGCTTGCATTTAGGATGAGCCCCACAAGTCCTCACAATTGCACAGCTAGCACTGCAATTCCTGCTTTTCTCCCAGTACCAAGTCACCAGCAGTCAGGGGGTTAAAAACAAAAAAAAAACATGGTCTCAGCTCCCTGTAGAGAGCCGACACTTCTCAGCAACAGCAGTGAAGGATCATTCACAAACAACTCATCATTATTACACAAACAGGGTCCAGCAAGCAACTCCTACAGCAATGGACCTGAAAGTGCAAGGAAGGAAAAATTGAGTGAGAGCAGGCACTGCATACAGAGCCACTTGTCTGGAGCTGCTCGGTGTACCTGCAGTGTCCATGCAATCCTGCCTCAAACAGCTACCTCTCTACTCAGTACACATGGGCTGGGTTAGCAGAGGGGAGTCAGCTCTCACTCACAGTGACTGGGCTGTGATGCTGTGTACAGGGAGGGGGATAAGCTAATGCTGTTTGGTCAGGACGTGACATCACAGGAAGCAGCAAAATCACTGCAGGAGAGATCACGTGACCGCTCTAAGACAGGTGCTGACAGGAGAAAAGGGCTTACAGCACAACAGGTAGGTAATTACCTATCCATCTACTTGTATCTGTGTAGCCCAATACTGTAAAGATTGATTTGAGCTGGATAAGCCTTTTAAAAGTTGTACTTTTTTTGGCCAAAAATATTGCAACTTTTGGTGTTTTCATACTAGCACCGCCAAAATGAAGCATAAGTCAATAAACCAGGAGTGTCTCACTCCTATGCGCCCTCTCATCTATTGTGAGGATTCAGGGCCATAGCATATTAACAATAACATATTTTCAAAGTGGCATTAAGTCCTGGACCACACCCCACACTTATGTGGCCAGAACCACTTGGTGCCTATTTATGCTGCACTTATTAATCATTTTCGGGCAACTTAGTGGTTTGCAGCTAAAGTCGAGGAATTGTGGCAGCATTTATCTACTATATAATTGTCTAAGGCGTCTGTCGGTCACAGAAATCGCGCACCAGACAGAGGCTGCTCATTGGTGCCCACCACAATGAGCGCAGACTATGCAAATAGGCGCGAAATTTCAAAGTTCGAATTTCGTGCCAATTTGCAGCCCGGCGACAGCGACCTCTCTGCAGTAGCAGCCACGGCTGAGCTCCGGTCAGCGGCGAGCAGCGGTGGTGCCCTTCGCAGGATTCAAACCGCGCGCCAAGCCGCAGTACTCTTCTGATTGGTCGATGTTGAATGCAAACCCCATCCTTGCAGCCTCCTCCGTCCTCACAGCCTCCTCCATCCCCTCCAGGCAGACGATGAATGTAGCGCCGGTTAGTGTCCCCGCAGTGTGCGGGCTCCACACAGCCTCCTCCATCCACACAGCCTCCTCCATCCACACAGCCTCCTCCATCCACACAGCCTCCTCCATCCACACAGCCTCCTCCATCCCTCCAGGCAGACGGCGGAATGGAGCGCCAGTGAGTGTCCCCGCAGCGTGTGGGCTCCTCATTGCCTCCCCCATCCCCCCCCATCCACAGCCTCCCCCATCCCCACAGCCTCCCCCATCCCCACAGCCTCCCCATCCCCACAGCCTCCCCACCCCCACCCCACAGCCTCCCCCATCCTCACAGCCTCCCCCATCCTCACAGCCTCCCCCATCCTCACAGCCTCCCCCATCCTCACAGCCTCCCCCATCCTCACAGCCCCCATCTACAGCCTCCCCATTACTCACTCTGTCTATTATGGTCTGTCAGTCAGTGTGACGCAGTTCACTCCTGTCTTCTACAAGGTATTCTAGAATACTGGATTCGTTAGAATCGGGCCACCATCTAGTATTCCAAATAGTTGTCTGAAATCGGAGTAAAGAAAAAAAAAAAATTGCACAAACGGGTGAAATATCCCGTATAATAAACACAAGTCTGATCCTGGGCTATAGGACACGCAAAAGCCAAGGTGATGAATGAGGATAAAGGTCAGTGTGTGCCTCCCTCCTCCCTCTTACAGCACAGCACTATTGCAGATAGGAGAAGCACTTTGATTACAGCACTGAGGGGATATTGTTGGTATTCCTGGAAAGTTCATTTAAAGGGGAATTCCATGTTATAGTGTATATTCCAGTAAATCACTGATATGTCTGCAGATGAGATCAGTTTGTTACGCCTTAGGATAAATTGTTCCGTGATGGAGATAATAAAATGGTTTATTTTTAGGTATCATTTTTCCTATTCCCTATCCTGTGGCGTGGGATTAACACAAAATAAACTTTTAAATATATTATTTAAAAAAATTAAATCCTAAGACTGGGGCTTCATAAGAGTCCGATAAGTAAACAGATTACAATGTATTCTGCAGATGATCAAGGGGCTGCTGGATCAAGACCCTAAGGGCATGTGCCCACAGGACGTTTTTAAAGCAGTCCTGAACGCAGCAAAACCTGAGGATCCTAGAGTCCTTGACAGGAGAAGTGCTATCATCTTGTCTGCGTTTTTTGCGTGTTTTTTGCACGTTTTCCTGCGTTTTTTTAGCTGCGTTTCCTCGTTTTTTCCATTGACTTTAGCAAAAACGCAGGAAAATAATTAACAAGTCAATTCTTTCCAATCAGCACCAAAAACGCAGGTATTTGACAGTTCTTGACACTTGCAAAACCAATGTGTGGGTGCAGCGTTTCTGTAAAACACATTGGATTTGCTGGGAATCAAAACCACAGGAACAAATTAGCATAAATTACCATAAAACCAATGGTAAACTGCATGCAGAAACCGCAGGAAAAACTCAGCAAAAACGTCCTGTGGGCACATACCCTAAGGGAACTAATATATAAAGATGATAATAATAATAGTAATAAATAACAATAATAACATACTAGCTGTAGCACGCAGTGTTGCCTGGGATAGTAACTAACTTCTCTTAGCTATAACAAAATAGAATGGGAAAAAATATTTTGCACATAAAAGTCAGAAAGTAAACAGGCCTCCTGCTGTACACTGGGGCTGTGTGCCGCCTCCTGCTGTACACTGGGGGCTGTGTGCCGCCTCCTGCTGTACACTGGGGGCTGTGTGCCGCCTCCTGCTGTACACTGGGGCTGTGTGCGCTCCTGCTGTACACTGGGGCTGTGTGCCGCCTCCTGCTGTACACTGGGGGCTGTGTGCCGCCTCCTGCTGTACACTGGGGGCTGTGTGCCGCCTCCTGCTGTACACTGGGGCTGTGGCCGCCTCCTGCTGTACACTGGGGGCTGTGTGCCGCCTCCTGCTGTACACTGGGGGCTGTGTGCCGCCTCCTGCTGTACACTGGGGGCTGTGTGCCGCCTCCTGCTGTACACTGGGGGCTGTGTGCCGCCTCCTGCTGTACACTGGGGGCTGTGTGCCGCCTCCTGCTGTACACTGGGGGCTGTGTGCCGCCTCCTGCTGTACACTGGGGGCTGTGTGCCGCCTCCTGTTGTTAATATGCTATGGCCCGGATTCATCACATTGAGAAGGGTGTGTAGGAGTCAGACATTCCGGATGTATTAAAGAGACTTGCCTCATTTTGGCGGGTTGGTGTGAAAACACCACAAATTGCAAGTTTTTGCACTCCTCGCTCAGATTTGTGCAAAAAAATCATGCAACTTTAAAAATCAATTTATGTCATGTGACTGCTAAAGGAGGACATAGCTACTTGTAAAAGGTTAATCTGCAAGAGGAGGACATAGCTACTTGTAAAAGGTTAATTTACACATACAAAATAATATACAACGCTAAAGAACGAAAAGTAATAAAACAAAAAAAGTTAATGCTTTTAAAATATGGTGAATGGAAGCAATTTTGTTTAAAATGTAGGTAATTTATATATGAAAAGAAAGGGAAAAGGGGGGGGGAGGGGGAATGTTTCCTGAAGTGGATTCTCAGCCTCACAATGTCATTGACCCCCCCCCACGCATCACTACAGCTCCCCTCGTCTTGGCTCCTGGTAGGAAGCCCCCAGCCAGATGGGAGTAGGTGGCTGCAGCCTCCGGTATCAGCTCCGAGCCGCAGAATCACAGACAGCATCTTTGTTTTGTTTTTTCATTTTTGGAAATTGGCCATTGATATAAATAGATCATGTTAGAATTTTATAGCTTTATCCATCAGATCTACTTATAGAGATTTATAAAAGAAGACTGATGGAAACAGATGGGATCTTTCTACCTCCGTCTCTGCGTCAATAAATGGGTGACCGGCGCTTTTGGTGTGGGCGTCTATGGCAGTATGATAAAGCCTGCGTATACAATGAAGGGGTGTAAATGCCCCTAAAACAGGGATTGATGGACAGACAATGGGTAACTGATCACAGGTACATTTGGTGTCCAATCCCAATAGGAACCCCACTTCTTCCCCCCCCTTGGAAACCTCAATTACCTGGATTATTAAATCTGTCAAAAGATTTTAGCTCTGTAATATGAGCAGCATGATGTAGGGTCTGAAACCCTGATTCCAGTGATGTATCACTTACTGGGCTGCTTGTTACAGTTATGATAGAATCCTGGTTTCCCTGCTGATCGTGGTCAGAATACTGAGCTCTACATAACCCCGCCCACAACTCTTGATTGTTAACTTCTATCTACACATCAGCCAGCTGCCAATCAGTGATGGGGGTGGAGTTAAATTGACTGGACTGCCTGTCACAAGACACCTAGGGATAAAACACGGATTGTGTTGAAACTACAGCACCCAGCCTAGTAAGTGACACCTTGTTAGAATCAGATTCTCATGCCCTATAATACGTTGCCATTAGATTATATAGCAAAAACCTGATGATGTATTCTCTTTAAAGTATTACAAGGCATCAGCTTATGACTACATGACAATAACCCCAATGACCACAGCAAACATTCAGTCTAGTTTCAATGTCGGAGACAAAATATTTTGGGGAAGTTTCGGTAATATGAACATAAAACAGAATTATATTTAGATTACACTTAATGTATGATCAGGAAATATGTCCTGCAAAAAGGAGATTAATGCTGCAACCACACCGGCAGACCGCAGGTCGCTAAACCACCACCGATCGGCAACACGCTCATATAAAGTCCTGTTTACACAGGTGGACTGCACAGAACAATCGGTAATAGGATCTGTGTGTGAAAGAAGTGTGATCCGTCACTACACAGAACAACAATGAAAAGCCTTTCATAGAGACGCCACCAGGGGCACAACCAACAAGTGGTTTGACTCCAAGGGGAAACAAAACGTAAGTGGTGCCCCGATTAAAGGGAACCTGTCATGTCGTTTTGTCATATTAAACCGCCACAATGCGCTTTAAATGATCCAAAGTGCATCACTAACATGGTTTTCTAAAAAAGATGAAAATTCCACGTATTTCTCTTCAAGAAACTTCATTCGCTGAGGTGAATGCAGCACATACCTTTGCTTTCAGTCCTTGGGGCGGTGCTTTTGACTGCTTCAGTCACTGTCACTCAAATTCAATCATATTTTTAACTTCGTCATGTCCCCCACATTATAATTGATTGCTGGCACCACAGGTCCTACAGGACTTCAATCAAGCTGATCTCCGCCCATTATTGTCACATGGTCGTGACACGACCACAGGTCCTGCAGGAAATCCCTCAAGCCGAGCTGCGCCCATTAAGGTCACATGGCCGTAACATCACCACAGGTCCTGCAGGAATTCACTAAAGCTGGGCTCCACCCATTAAGGTCACTTGGTTGTGACATCAATACAGGTCCTGCAGGAATTTACTAAAGTGGAGCTCAGCCCATTAAGGTCACATGGCCATGACATCACTACAGGTCCTGCAGGAATTCACTAAAGCGGAGCTCAGCCCATTAAGGTCACATGGCCATGACAGCACTACAGGTCCTGCAGGAATTCACTAAAGCGGAGCTCAGCCCATTTAAGGTCACATGGCCATGACAGCACTACAGGTCCTGCAGGAATTCACTAAAGCGGAGCTCAGCCCATTAAGGTCACATGGCCATGACAGCACTACAGGTCCTGCAGGAATTCACTAAAGTTGAGCTTAGCCTATTAAGATCACATGGTTGTGACATCACTACAGGTCCTGCAGGAATTCACTCAAGCTAAGCTCCGACCGTTTATGTTGCATAGTCGTCACATGACCACAGGTCCTGCAGGAATTAATTCAAGCTATGCTTCGCCCATCAGGGGTCTCATGGCCATGACAGCACTACAGGTCCAGCAGGAATTCACTCAAGCTGAGATCTGCCCATTATGGTCACATTCTCACAGGACCGGTGGCGATGTCACAAAACATGCAACCGTAATGGGCAGAGTTCAGTATAGCATAACTGGTGAAGGACCTGTGGTGTCTGTAATGGGTTGAGGTAAGCGAGCCTCTAGTGAAGGACCTATGGTGGTGTCAAGACCATGTGACCTTAATGCGCAGAACTGAGCAGGAGAGAGTTTCTACAGGATCTGCAGTGATGGCAATATATGACAATGTGGAGGGAGTGACGAAGGTAAAAAGAAATCATGACTGAACTTAAGTCAAACAAGCAAAAACACCAACCCTATGGCTAAACACAAGGCATGTACTGCATTCACCTACACATACAAAGTCTTTCATTTTAGTTTTATGAAAAATGTGGAATTTTTTATTTTTATTTTTAAAATGCCATGTCAGTGATGGACGTTGCAGGATTTAAAACACATTTGGGGGCCGTTTAATAACTTAAAACGACATGACAGGTTCACTTTAACCCCTTAAGGACCGAGTCACTTTGCAGCCTAATGACCGGACCATTTTTTGTAATTCTGACCACTCTCCCTTTATGAGGTAATATCTCTGGAACGCTTCAACGGATCCTAGCGATTCTGAGATTGTTTTTTCGTGACATATTGGGCTTCATGTTAGTATTAAATTTAGGTCGATAATTTTTGCGTTTATTTGTGAAAAAATAAAAAAATTGGCAAAAATTTTGAAAATTTAGCAATTTTCACATTTTTAATTTTTATTCTGCTAAACCAGAGAGTTATGTGCCACAAAATAGTTAATAAATAACATGTCCCACATGTCTACTTCACATCAGCACAATTTTGGAAGAAAAAAAAAAATTTGGTAGGACGTTATAAGGGTTCAAAGTTCATCAGCAATTACCGTATATACTCGTGTATAAGCCGACCCGTGTATAAGCCGACCCCCCTACTTTTGCCCCCAAAACCTGGGAAAATCTATTGACTCGTGTATAAGCCGAGGGTGGACCCTAGCACAAGTATACAGCCCCCAGCAGTGTGGTATACACCAGTCCCAGAGGTAGATACAGCAGCCCCAGTGGTAGTATACACGCAGCCCAGTAGTATATACAGCCCCAGTGGTATATACAGCTCCAGTGGTAGTATAGACGCAGCCCTAGTAGTATATACAGCCCCAGTGGTAGTATATACAGCCCCAGTGGTAGTATATACAGCCCCAGTGGTAGTATACAGGGCCCCAGCAGTATATACAGCCCCAGTGGTTTATACAGCCCCAGTGGTAGTATACAGGGCCCCAGAGGTATATACAGCCCCAGTGGTAGTATATACAGGGTCCCAGCAGTATATACAGCCCCAGTGGTTTATACAGCCCCAGTGGTAGTATAGACGCAGCCCTAGTAGTATATACAGCCCCAGTGGTAGTATATACAGCCCCAGTGGTAGTATACAGGGCCCCAGCAGTATATACAGCCCCAGTGGTTTATACAGCCCCAGTGGTAGTATACAGGGCCCCAGAGGTATATACAGGGCCCCAGAGGTATATACAGGGCCCCAGAGGTATATACAGGGCCCCAGAGGTATATACAGGGCCCCAGAGGTATATACAGGGCCCAGAGGTAGTATATACAGCCCCAGTGGTAGTATATACAGCCCCAGTGGTAGTATACAGGGCCCCAGCAGTATATACAGCCCCAGTGGTTTATACAGCCCCAGTGGTAGTATATACAGCCCCAGTGGTAGTATACAGGGCCCCAGAGGTATATAGCAGCCCCAGTGGTAGTATACAGGGCCCCAGAGGTATATAGCAGCCCCAGTGGTAGTATACAGGGCCCCAGAGGTATATAGCAGCCCCAGCGGTAGTATACAGGCATCCCCAGTAATGCAGGGCCCCCCCAGCGTCTCTCCGGTCACCTGTAAAGGAAGCTATACTTATCACAGTGCTCTGTCCGCGCCCGCTCGCACCCGCTGTCAGCAGCCGACCGGATCCTCCATCTTGCGTCTTCTTTCTTCCTGTTTCCTGTGCTCGTCGCAGGGAATGACGTCATTTCCCGCGACGAGCACAGAAACAGGAAGAAAGAAGACGCAAGATGGAGGATCCGGTCGGCTGCTGACAGCGGGTGCGAGCGGGCGCGGACAGAGCACTGTGATAAGTATAGCTTCCTTTACAGGTGACCGGAGAGACGCTGGGGGGGCCCTGCATTACCGGGGATGCGGGGGCTGCTGTATACCGATGTATACATCGGTATGTACCGATGTATACATCGGTATACAGCACTGACTCGCGTATAAGCCGAGGGGGGTACTTTTCAGCCCAATTTTTGGGCTGAAAAACTCGGCTTATACGCGAGTATATACGGTATTCATTTTTCCAGCAAAATTTACAAAACCAATTTTTTAGTGACCACATCACATTTGAAGTCCCTTTGAGGGGTGTACATGACAGAAAACACCCAAAAGTGACACCATTCCAAAAACTGCACCCCTCAAGCTAGTCAAAACTATATTGAAGAAGATTATTAACCCTTCAGGTGCTTCACAGGAACTAAAATAAAGTTGAAGGAAAAAATGGACATTTTAATTTTTGTAACAAAAATGTTCTTTTAGCCTCAATTTTTTCATTTTCACATGGGCAACAGGATAAAATGCATCCTAAACTTTGTTGGGCAATTTCTCCTGAGTACACCGATACCTCATATGTGGTCATAAACTACTGTTTGGGCGCACGGCAGGGCTCAGAAGGGAAGGAGCGCAATTTGAATTTTAGAGCCAATTTTCCGTTCAAAAAGTGAAATTGCGCTCCTTCCCTTCTGAGCCCTGCCGTGCGCCCAAACAGTGGTTTATGACCACATATGAGGTATCGGTGTACTCAGGAGAAATTGCCCAACAAATTTTGGGATGTATTTTATCCCCTTGCCCATGTGAAACTGAAAAAATGTAGGCAAAAAGAATTTTTTTGTGAAAAATTTTTATGAATGAATTTGTGAAGCATCTGGGGGTTCAAAGTGCTCACTATGCATCTAGATACCTTCCTTCGGGGGTCTAGTTTCCAAAATGGGGTCATTTGTGGGGGAGCTCCAATGTGGAGACACACAGGGACCCTCCATACGCGACATGGTGTCCGCTAACAATTTGAATGGAAAAATTAGCTCAAATTGTTAGCGGACACCATGTTGCGTTTGGAGGGTCCCTGTGTATCTCCACATTGGAGCTCCCCCACAAGTGACCCCATTTTGGAAACTAGACCCCCGAAGGAACGTATCTAGATGCATAGTGAGCACTTTGAACCCCCATATGCTTCAGAAATTCATCCGTAAATATGAAAAAGCACTTTTTTTTCCTCTAAAAAATTATTTTTTCATTATTACGGATCAATTTGTGAAGCATCTGGGGTTCAAAGTGCTCACTATGCATCTAGATATGTTCCTTTGGGGGTCTAGTTTCCAAAATGGGGTCACTTGTGGGGGAGCTCCAATGTGGAGACACACAGGGACCCTCCAAACGCGACATGGTGTCTGCTAACAATTTGAGCTCATTTTCCATTCAAATTGTTAGCGGACACCATGTCGCGTTTGGAGGGTCCCTGTGTGTCTCCACATTGGAGCTCCCCCACAAGTGACCCCATTTTGGAAACTACACCCCCAAAGGAACATATCTAGATGCATAGTGAGCACTTTCTACCCCAGGTGCTTCACAAATTGTTCTGTAAAAATGAAAAAAGAAAATTTGTGTGGAAAAAAAAAGTGCTTTTTCATTTTTATTGATGAATTTGTGAAGCATCTGGGGTTCAAAGTGCTCACTATGCATCTAGATATGTTCCTTAGGGGGTCTAGTTTCCGAAATGGGGTCACTTGTGGGGGAGCTCCAATGTGGAGACACACCGGGACCCTCCAAACGCGACATGGTGTCCGCTAACAATTTGAATGGAAAATGAGCTCAAATTGTTAGCTGACACCATGTCGCGTTTGGAGGGTCCCTGTGTGTCTCCACATTGGAGCTCCCCCCACAAGTGACCCCATTTTGGAAACTAGACCCCCAAAGGAACGTATCTAGATGCATAGTGAGCACTTTGAACCCCCAGATGCTTCACAAATTCATCCATAAAAATGAAAAAGCACGTTTTTTTCCACAAAAAGTTTCTTTTTTCATTTTTACGGATCAATTTGTGAAGCACCTGGGGGTTCAAAGTGCTCACTATGCATCTAGATACGTTCCTTTGGGGGTCTAGTTTCCAAATGGGGTCACTTGTAGGGGAGCTCCAATGTGGAGACACACAGGGGCTCTCCATACGCAACATGGTGTCCACTAACAATTGGAATTGTTAGTGGACACCTTGTAGGATATGAAGAGCCCCTGTGTGCCTAAACATTGGAGCTCCCCCACAAGTGACCCCATTTTGGAAACTAGACCACCCAAGGAACGTATCTAGATGCATAGTGAGCACTTAGAACCCCCAGGTGCTTCACAAATTGATCCGTAAAAATGAAAAAAGAAACTTTTTGTGGAAAAAAACGTGCTTTTTCATTTTTATGGATGAATTTGTGAAGCATCTGGGGGTTCAAAGTGCTCACTATGCATCTAGATACGTTCCTTGGGGGTCTAGTTTCCAAAATGGGGTCACTTGTGGGGGAGCTCAAATGTTCAGGCACACAGGGAGGGGCTCTCCATACCCGACATGGTTTTCCGCTAACAATTGGAGCTAATTTTCTATTGAAATTGTTAGCGGACACCATGTCGCATATGGAGAAACCCGTGTGCCACCAGCACAAGGGCAACTGGTAGAGTTGGGGTACAGCACCAGAAAATGCCGCCTCTAATGAATGCGCTATTTTCTTGGGTGGCTGTGAGTTGAAATTTGCAGCGTGGGGGACCCACAACATTTGGGTCTCTCCACGCTGAGGATTCCAGTCAGCCAGCTACCAAGTTGTACATGGCTGGCTACAAATACAGCGAAGGCTTTATTTTATTTCTAGAACGAATTCTAGAAGAAAAAAAAAATGACGTAGGGCTCCGCCATATTTTTGGTCCAGCCAGGTACAACTTGGCAGCTACAGACTGCCAGCAACCCCCAGCTGCCTCGTTGTACCTGGCTGCAACCAAAAATACAGCGAAGCCCATTTTTTTTTTTATTTCTAGAACTAATTCTAGAAAAAAAAATGACGTAGGGCTCCGCCATATTTTTGGCCCAGCCAGGTACAACTAGGCAGCTGGGGGCTGGAATCCTCAGCATGGAAAGGCCCA
Source organism: Allobates femoralis (assembly GCA_033576535.1). Lineage (NCBI taxonomy): Eukaryota > Metazoa > Chordata > Amphibia > Anura > Aromobatidae > Allobates > Allobates femoralis. The sequence continues at coordinate 550,634,851 of JARQOC010000005.1, forward strand.
AGCGTTCTGGGCCCCCCATGCTGCGAATTGCAGCCCGCAGCCGCTCCAGAAAATGGCGCATTCATTGAAGCGCCATTTTCTGGCGCTGTACCCATGCTCTTCCAGTTGCCCTGGTGCCGGTGGCAAACTGGGTAATAAAGGGGTTAATGCCAGCTTTTTATTGGCAGCTGGCACTAAGCCAGAGATTCATAATATAGGGCCAATGTTAGACCCGCCATTAGGAATCTCTGGTAAATAGTCAGAAAATACACACATAGAAAAATCTTTTTATTTGAAAAAAAACAAAACAAAATTCGGACTCCATCTTTATTATAAAGATCCGACGTAGTCCACAACGAAGATCCCACGACGCTCGATCGCCTCCGACGTAGTCCACAACGAAGGTCCCACGACGCTCGATCGCCTCTGCTCAATCCAGAGACTGCAGCAAGGGATCAAGTGTCCTCTTCCTACAGTCTCAGGGGTCAGAGTTATGGTGCACTGTATGACAATGATCAGTTATACAGTGCACCATGACTATGATCCCAGAGACTATAACAAGAGGACACTTGATCCCTTGTTGCACCCATCCATCCACCTATGCACCCATCATCCACGCACGCACATCGACGCACGCACATCGACGCATGCACACATCCACGCACGCACACATCCACGCACGCTGACATCCACGTACATCCACATCCACATCCGCACACATCCACGTACGCGCACATCCACGTACGCGCACATCCACGTACGCGCACATCCACGTACGCGCACATCCACGTACGCGCACATCCACGTACGCGCACATCCACCCATCCATCCACCCACCCATCCATCCATTCTTTCATTCATTCTTTCATTCATTCTTTCATTCATTCTTTCATTCATTCTTTCATACTTACCCAGCGATGAGAAGGAGGAGCCCCTGAGAAGAGGAGGAGCCACACCAGACTGCAGAGGAGGCCCGACTGTGCGGGCGGGTGCACCGAGCGTGCAGCCCGCCGGGATAGGTGAGCGGGGCTGGAGACCGGGGATCGGGGGCTGGGGACGGAGGACCGGGGGCTGGGGGCCAGCAGGGAGGAGGAGGGGGCCCTGCAGCTTCGCAGGTGGGCGCATAAGCCCGCCGGCAGACAAACTATGTCGGGTGGAGGGCGGGGATGGACAGGACACGGGGGGAGGGGGGGGGGGGCTGCACAGGGGACGGGGACAGGACACAGGAGGGGCTGCACAGGGGACGGGGACAGGACACAGGAGGGGCTGCACAGGGGACGGGGACAGGACACAGGGGGCTCAGGACACAGGGGGGGCTACAGGACACAGGGGGAGCTGGACACAGGGGGCGGGGACAGGACACAGGGGGAGCTGGAGCATCAGCTCATGGCCGGCGGTTGCGGTGCAACCCGCCGGCAGATAAGTGTGATTGGGGAGGGGGGGTGAAGGGGTTAACAGGGTGCCCACACCTCTTCCCCTAACCCTTGGCTGTCACTGACAGCTTTTAGATTTGAGCTGTCACTGTTCGTTTAGAAGCAGTGACAGTTCAAAGCCATGACGAGTATACTCGTCATGATGCGGGGACGGACATCTTTTCATGACGAGTATACTCGTCATTCGTCGTAAAGGGGTTAAAGAAAAAGTACCATTTTCGGCCCTGAAAATTAAAGCAAGAAAAATAAACAAAGATCAGAAGATCAGTAGATCAGAAATGAAATTAAAAAAAATATTATTATTTCATATGTGGTAAAGACAAAAACTCCCTGTGTGTCAATACATCCTTACTTACCGGACTGCATACTGAAAACTGTATTCCCTCATTTCTGGGAAAGCCGGTTTATGAGCCTTATATAATTATAGGATCACAACTTTACAGGGCAACAAGTCGTCAATAAACCTGAGCACATTAGTCACCACCCACCTCAATCACAATGATGGCCTTTTCCCATATGGAAAACGATGTATGAAAACTGCATCACTGCCACCATCAGTGCCGACCCAGCGAGCGTCTCCTCCACATATGCTCTGATACAGAGAGCTCCCCCTTGTGTTGGTGACTGATATGACAAGGGATGGCGGTCCGACTCCTTTACAGCTGAGGCGGAGACTAAGAAGGGGGCTGGTTTAGCGAACAGACTTAGCCGGACAACTATTCACTGTTTATTGATGCTGGTTATAGAGATTTTCCACCAACAGAAAAATATGAAATTGTGTTTTTTCACAGTTTTTTTGTTTTCACTGTTTAACCTACTGGTTAAATAATTTTTATATTTTCAGTTTCAAAAACGATATCAAACATGTATATGCATTTATTCTTTACATTAACAAATGTATTTTCCAACATTGTAATGTCCAAGAACAATTCTTATAAGAGGAGATTAAAAAATTTTGTCCAGCTGAAGCCACCACTAGAGGGAGCACACAATGTGTTTTAGGTTACATAGCTCCCTCTAGCGGTGGGCTGGAACGGATGAAGCCAACACTAGAGGGACCACACAATATGGAGTACATTCTATAGCTCCCTCTAGTGGTGGGCTGGATTGGATGAAGACACCACTAGAGAAAGCACACAATATGTTGTAGGTTCCATAGCTCCCTCTAGTGGAGGGCTGGATCAGATGAAGCCATCACTAGAGGGAGAACACGTTATGTCATGGGTTCTAAAGCTCCCTGTAGTGGTGGGCGGGATCAAATGAAGCCACCACAAGATGGAGAGCATGATATGTCGTAGGTCCTATAGCTCCCTCTAGCAGTGGGCTAGATCAGATGAAGCCACCACTAGAGAACAAACTATATGTAGTACATTCTATAGCTCTGTCTAGTGGTTGGCAGTATCGGACGAAGTCACCACTAGAGGGAGCACACAATATGGAGTACATTCTATAGCTCCCTCTAGTGGTGGTCCAGATTGGCTGAAGCCACCACTAAAGGGAGCACATGAAATGTCATGTGTCATATAGCTCCTTCTAGTGCTGGATCAGATTGGCTAAAGCCACCACTAGAGGGAGCACAAGATATACATAGTATAGTGGGCCATATCAGCTGAAGCCACCACTAGGCCGAGCATCCAATATGTAGTACGTTGTATGGCTCCAGCTTGTGTTGGGCCAGATCGGAAAGTCACCACCTGGGGGTACAGATAAAACGTAGCACGTTCTATAGCTCCTTCTAGTGATGGGCCAGATGGGTTGAAGCCACGACTAGAGGGAGCACACTATATGTAATACGTTCTATGGCTCCCTCTAGTGGTGGGCAAGATAGGTGACCATTTGTGTAGGTGTATGGCGAGATTTCGTGGACACACAGATCTACTTATAAGCTGTATGCATAAAAACAGAATTTTGATCGACTATTAGCAAAGGTCTTTTAGTAAGACGCAAGGGTAGCAAAGGCGGCCGTAGCCCTGTAATCACTGACCTCATGAGGCGACTCATCCCATATCGTGCGGCATAATGCAGGGGCGTATTATGCTGGTAGGGTTCCCCGTAGGAAGTGTTGGGGTCCAGGGACTCTTTCAGCTGTGGGTTACTCTCGTAGATCTGATAGGCCAAGTTCTCGTCTCCGTTGATCAACGCTTTGCGGAACTTGGTAGTGGCGTTTCCCATTTTGGGATCGAGACTGGAGCTTCTCTAAGCCAACTTTCAGCTTCTGGGCCGCTCGATCCAGAACATAGCGCCCGCCCTGGAAAACAGCAAAGCCACAACATCAGTACAGACACATCACAAACCCCGAGGTCACATGCAGCTTTATGAAACGTTAACCAACTTCTGAAGTGTAAAATCTGTGCCCGTCCTCGCGGGTCAAGAGGGCGTCACGTCAGGCAGTAATTCACACACGAGGATGACGGAGGGAGGATCAAAGCCCTGAAATCATCAGATCCGATGACTCTTATTCCTAGTGACTGTACAAGAAAATTATAAAAAGCCGGCAAAAGGAATACTTTATGCAAAAAAATAATCAAAATCCCCCTGCCCCCCCCAGTAATGTAAAGATCACAGATGCAGACGGTTCAGGTCATCAGTATCGAGCACTGTCTGGGAATGTTTTTCTCCTATGTCTGGAAATCTTTATTTTTATCAGTTCCCACATTCGGGCCTGTGCGCCTCCGAGAGGCGGCAACGTCCAGCTCCAGTCAGTCAGCCTTTATCAGGTGCATCGGCTTTTAGATGGATGATTTGTAACGGATCAATGGGCCGAGAGGTCGCGAAAGTATAAAAAAAATTAAATAATCATTATAGGATACATTATAAAGGGCTAAAAAATGGAGAAAAGCACAAAATGAACGAGGTTATTGGACCAAAGATTAACTAAAAAACTGCAGCCTTTGTGGGCTCAAAAAAAAAACCAACTACTGTACACCTTTCCATTGTATTAGAGATAATACATCGAGCGTCTTAAAGGTTCTCTGCCATAAGCAACAGCCATGACATGGAGAAAAGTACTGGGCTATATACCAGAATCATTTAACTCAGACCTCTCATTCAGTCCCATTGCCCCACCACGCACAACCACTTTCCCCCTGACCCCAGAGTGCAAGCAACGTCCCTACCCTGCTCTCTGCCCTCCAAAGATCAACCTCCTTCCCTTCAACTACAAAAGCGCAAGCTCCGTCCCCTCGGCCCCCGTAGAGCAAGCTCCGTCCCCTCGGCCCCCGTAGAGCAAGCTCCGTCCCCTCGGCCCCCGTAGAGCAAGCTCCGTCCCCTCGGCCCCCGTAGAGCAAGCTCCGTCCCCTCGGCCCCCGTAGAGCAAGCTCCGTCCCCTCGGCCCCCGTAGAGCAAGCTCCGTCCCCTCGGCCCCCGTAGAGCAAGCGCCGTCCCCTTGGACCCAGAGGCATCCTCATCCCCCCTTAGCCCCAAGAGTGCAGCTCCATTTGTCGCCCCCTGCATGCAACCTCCTGCCTTGGACCCCCTGTCTCCCCGCCCCCGTAGAGCAAGCTCCACCCCCTCGGCCCTGTAGAGCAAGCTCCATCCCCTCAGTCCAGGGCACACGCTCCTCCCCTTAGCCCCAAAGTGCAGGCTCCGTTCCCTCGGCCCCCTGCATGCAACCTCCTGCCTTGGCACCCCCTGTCTCCCCGCCCCCGTAGAGCAAGCTCCACCCCCTCGGCCCCTGTAGAGCAAGCTCCATCCCCTCGGCCCCCGTAGAGCAAGCACCATCCCCTTGGACCCCCAGAGCGCATCCTCAGTCCCCCTGGTCCCCAGGGCGCACGCTCCATCCGCTCAGTCCCCAGGGCACACGTTCCATCCCCTTAGCCCCAAGAGTGCAGGCTCCGTTCTGTCGGCTGCCAGTGCATCACCTCTTTCCGCCACGTTCCCAAGAGTGCAACCTCCACCCCCCCCAGCTTACGATAACGCAAACTCTGTCTCCAAAGCACAGAACCCCTAAGAATGCAGCCTTCGTCCCCCAAAATGCAACCTACAGCCCTCCCCAACCTACCATAACACAACCTCTGTCTCCAAAGCACAACTGCCTCCAAAACACCCCCCCTCCCCCCGAGACTGCAGCCTACATACCCCCAAAATGCAACCTCCATCCCCTGGCCTACTATAACGAAACCTCCGTCTCCAAAAGCACAACTCCCCCCAAAACATAGACTCCACCCCACCCAAAATGCAACCTCCGCAACACAGCCCCCAGGGTAAAACCTCAGGCCCAATTGCCCCGAGTACAGCAACAGTTCCCGTCCTTTCCCACCATGCCATCTGCCTTTACTAGTAATGTGCAAATAGAGTCCATGGAGCCTCGTTTAGGAGTCTCAAACACAGGACTAGCCAGACATCCCTCCAGGGAAGGACCTAGCCCTGGGGTGGCTCCTTGAGGAGACCACCATAACCATATAAGTGGCCCTATCAGTCAATATCCCACTCTTTTACGACTGGTCTCCCTGAGATCAGTGATCACTTTGTGATGTTTACTAGTAATGTGACAGATCCATCCGGCGGTGCAGATCTCACCAATACCAGCAGTCCTGTAATAGGGACCACCGGGGTAACAAGTCCGTTCATGACATTTCTTCCTCCTGAAGCTTCCCCATCACCTGTCAACACAGGGAAGGAAAGCATTGGACAGCATTTTAGCAGTTCTTGGACGCTCGTTTGATGAACGCTTCCCTTGATGCTACTTCTGTCCCCAATATATGAGAATGGAGTCAGCATTACATGCAGTCTATTCAGAGGACGGGGAGGGAATAAACGCAGTAATGACGGCTCTTGCCCAAGCAGCTCCAACACGGCTGCAGCCCTGATGGCGATGTGACCCGGCGGCTCTGCCGAGAATCTGCTCCTCTGCCGATTGCAAATCAATAACACATTAGGCCTCCGATATCATGAAAGTCTTGTCAGCCATAGCAGATGGGAGTAGGTCTCCTTATATCTTGTGACTATTTATACCTTTGACTTGAGACTTATTGACCCAATGGGCGTCGGAGGGAATAAATGCACAATTTCCCCATAGAGAAAATCCCTTAGGATGTTAACACTATTCGAGCTGAATGAGTCTTGCATGCATCTCGCATGACCCACTCGGCCTAGCACTTGCCTCTCTGTATGGGACCGTGATGCTCCATATAAACACAAGCAGCTTCATGCTCCCATTCAGAGGCAAGTGCTAGGCCGGGTGAGTCATGCGAGATGCATGTGAGACACTCATATGCAGCTTACATAAGTGTGTCTCTGCCATTATAGAAAGGAGAGGTAGCGGGCTTAGGGTGGATGAAAGCTGCAGGTGCCAACGGGCAAACACATTTTTTGGTAATGCTGAAGGGTGCGCCGATACCTCTCCAGTCCCAACACTCAAGGCTGTAGCAAAATTCTTAAAGAGCCCCATACACATTGGGTTGAATTCACACATTTGTGGCAGGGCCAAGAGCGCGCCGTGATGCATAGACTTGCCGCAGGTCTCAGTGCCCAAACCAATAAGAATGGGGGTTTTCACAGTGCAAAAAAGAAATAGCAGCACTCCTCTTATTGTGCCTAAAACCAATCCTAACCATCCATAAATATCCAAGCAGGTGTAAAGAAGCGCTAACAGCTCATTCCGATTACAGCTGTTTCATGCTTGTCCAGCACTTCAACAGATCATAACCAGATGATAATAAGGAGTGCTGGGGAGGCACGAAACAGCTGTAATCAGAATGAGTGGTTAGCGCTTTTTGTTTTAGGCACGATAAGGTGAGTGCTGCCATCTCTTTTTTGCACTGTGAAAACACTGCATGTTCCACTATAGCTAGCACCACCTTGTGTCAATATCACACCCTATTTCTGAGAAACCATTGCCTTATACCAGACAAATCTGCTATTAATGCAACAATCGGTGCGTTTTTTTTGCATATTTTGGTTCATTCTCCGCGCAGCGTGGCACGTCTTCCAGGAGAGCAGCCGTTGAGTCTTTCAGGCATTATTTTTTCTTCTTTTAATTACTGCGATTCTCAACCAGAAAGCAGCAGGATTGGCACGATGTGCCATGTGCAAGCAATATGGAGAACGTACGCCCCAAGAGGAGGAGAACCAGGGCACTTTATACAGTCTGCCAGCTCAGCGTCCTGGCTGGTCATCAGGCAGATGGCCATTAGCACCAGATCAGGGAGCACCGTCTGAAGACGCGGCTGTTCTCCTGGACAATGAGCAGGACAGGGCGTGAGAGCATTCACATTGTACAGGGTGGGCAATTTATATGGATGCACCTAAATAAAAATGGGAATGGTTGGTGATATCAACTTCCTGTTTGTGGCACATTAGTATATGGGAGGGGACAACTTTTCCAGATGGGTGGTGACCATTTTGGATCCAACTTTATTCTTTTCAATGGGAAGAGGGTCATGTGACCTATCAAGCTTATTGAGTATTTAATAAGAAAAACAATGCTGCGCTTGGTTTTAACATACCATATATACTCGCGTATAAGCCGAGTTTTTCAGCCCAAAAATTGGGCTGAAAAGTACCCCCCTCGGCTTATACGCGAGTCAGTGCGGGGGCTGCTGTATACAGCGGTATAAAGCAGCCCTCGCATCCCCAGTAATGCAGGGCCCCCCCCTCATGCTCCGGTCACCTGTAAAGCAAATTATACTTATCAGTGTTCCGCTGCCGTCCGCGCCCGCCGCTGCCGACATCGCGATCCTCCATCTTCATGCATCTTCTTCCTGTTTCTGTGCGCGTCGCAGGCAATGACGTCATTACCGGCGACGCGCACAGGAAACAGGAAGAAGTCGCATGAAGACGGAGGATCGGGATGTCGGCAGATGCGGGCGCGTACGGCAGCGGGACACTGATAAGTATAATTTGCTTTACAGGTGACCGGAGTATGAGGTGGGGGCCCTGCATTACTGGGGCTGCCTGTATACTACCACTGGGGCTGCTGTATATAGGGGCCCTGCATTACTGGGGCTGCAATACCACTGGGGCTGCTGTATATAGGGCTGCAATACCACTGGGGCTGCAATACCACTGGGGATGCTGTATATAGGGGCTGCAATACCACTGGGGCTGCAATACCACTGGGGCTGCTGTATATAGGGGCTGCAATACCACTGGGGCTGCTGTATATAGGGGCTGCAATACCACTGGGGCTGCAATACCACTGGGGCTGCAATACCACTGGGGCTGCTGTATATCGGGGCTGCAATACCACTGGGGCTGCTGTATATAGGGGCTGCAATACCACTGGGGCTGCTGTATATAGGGGCTGCAATACCACTGGGGCTGCTGTATATAGGGGCTGCTGTATACACCACTGGGGCTGCAATACCACTGGGGCTGCAATACCACTGGGGCTGCTGTATATAGGGGCTGCAATACCACTGGGGCTGCTGTATATACCACTGGGGCCTGCTGTATATCATACTGCTGGGGCCTGTATACCACTGCTGGGGTCCACCCTCGGCTTATACGCGAGTCAATAGATTTTCCCAGGTTTTGGGGGCAAAAGTAGGGGGGTCGGCTTATACACGGGTCGGCTTATACACAAGTATATACGGTACCTTTATTCTTTCATGAGTTATTTACAAGTTTCTCTTTGTTTAAAGCCATTGACAAGTCGCAGAGGTTAACACATGAGGAGCGGATAGAAATTGTGTTGATGTCTGGTGAACACAGAACCTGGGTTATTGCAGCAGATTTAAATGCAAGACCCCCTACGAGACCACCCATCTCCTGTGCTACAGTTAGCAAACTGCTTGCTAAACTTCGTGAAACAGGTTCACTGTTGGATTTGCCAAAACGTGGACGCAAGAAAACGGTCAGTAATGAAGGAACATCAGTGTCTGTCCTAGCTTCATTCAGTGAGAGCCACAGCGTAGCACTCGCCGCATGTCACTGGAGAGCAGCATCAGTCCAACATCCCTTCGGTGGATATTAGCTACTCACAAATGGCCCCATACAAAATCCAGCTGCTGGAGCATCTCAACCAGGATGACCCAGATCACCGCACTGAATCTGCAGAATGGGCAGAACAAAAATTGGAGCAGGCCCCTCAGTTTACACAGAACATTATGTGCAGTGATGAGGCAAACTGTGTGAATGGTGAAGTTACCAAACAAACCCCCGCTATTGGTCTGACAATAACCCACAGTGGATAGATCCCTCCAAGACTGCTGGAACACAAACATTGATGGTATGGTGCGGTGTATGGGGTACAAAGATAGTGGGGCCATTCTTCAGCAAACCTCAATGCCACTGGATATCTGAAATTGCTACATGATGATGTGTTGCCCTCTTTATGCACTGAAGATGGCACGTTCCCTGAGTATTTCCAACAAGATGGTCACCACCACATTATGGATGTCAGGTCCGAGCATTCCAACATGAACAATTCCTGGAAAGGGGATTGGTTGTCATGGGCCAGATGAATGGCCACCATGGTCTCCCAATCTGACCCCCTTAGGGTACCGTTACACACAGAGGTATCTCTGGAAACATTGCTTGCAACTCTCTAGTTGCAGTAAAATCATGGACACATTGTTACATTTGTACACGGCAAGAAAATGGAACAATGTGTCCATGATTTCACTGCAACTAGTGAGTTGCAAGCAATGTTTCCAGAGATATCTCTGTGTGTAACGGTATCTTTAGACTTATCTTTGGGGTCATCTGAAGGTAATTGTCTATGCTGTGAAGATACGAGATGTGCAGCATCTGACACACCGGATCCTGGAAGCCTGTGCAGCATTTCTTCTGCGGTGTTGTTATCAGTGTGTCAGTGGGAGAACAGGGTTGCATTGACAATCCAACACAATGGGCAGCACTGTGAACACATTTTATAAGTGGTCATAAACTTGTAAATAATTCATGAAAGAATAAAGTAACGGTAAAACCAAGCACACCATTGTTTCTCTTATGAAATTCTCAATATGTTTGATGTGTCACATGACGACCTTCAAATTGAAAATCCTAGACCTAGATCCTAGCGTGTGAAGCGGGCCTTTAAACAAGTGGGTGTGCAACTAAATATATTATATGGGCGTGTTCTAGGGAACCACACCCCCTTGTATGAAAAATAAGAGGGGAGTGTACTGGGAATGCAGAGTCACAGGAACCAAAGAAAAACATCACCAAATTCAGGGGAAGAGCAGCATTTACACCAGGTACAAAGGAGAGATAGATATTGATATACACATACGTAGGCAGGTGATCGGTTCTCCATACTGTGACCATTCTTTTAGGCTTTGCTTGCAGGGAGCATAAATACTTGATTACAGAGGAAAAAGTAAGAAAAAGGAGCACTGTTTACAGAAGAGGACCCCAATTTGGCAGGACTGGCAATTTTTTCTCCAATCTTGTTGAAGGTTTTACTGGAGGAAGAAGAGTCGAATTCATTAAAGGGTTGTGCCATGAACAATTCTACATTTTAATTAGTAGATCTTAGAATGAAAATAAGTTCCACAATTGGATACGTTAAAAAAAAAAAAAAAAAAAGTTTCTATCCAGAGATATTCTTATAAATGTGCCCCTGTGTAATGGATGTGTCCGACCATGGAGGGGACAGGTCAGATTTACTTCCTCCCCTGCCCAGGAGCTGTAGTGGGAGTATACAGACATTAAAGCCGGGGATCACACAATATAAGTGTTTAACAGACATTACAGCCGGGGATCACACAATATAAGTGTATAACAGACATTACAGCCGGGGATCACACAATATAAGTGTATAACAGACATTACAGCCGGGGATCACACAATATAAGTGTATAACAGACATTACAGCCGGGGATCACAGAATATAAGAGTATACAGACATTACAGCCGGGGATCACAGAATATAAGAGTATACAGACATTACAGCCTGGGATCACAGAATATAAGAATATACAGACATTACAGCCAGGGATCACAGAATATAAAAGAGTATACAGACATTACAGCCGGAGATCACAGAATATAAGAGTATACAGACATTACAGCCGGGGATCACAGAATATAAGAGTATACAGACATTACAGCCGGGGATCACAGAATATAAGAGTATACAGACATTACAGCCGGGGATCACAGAATATAAGAGTATACAGATATTACAGCTGGGGATCACAGAATATAAGAGTATACAGACATTACAGCCGGGGATCACAGAATTGGTGTCTGCCACTGCAAGAACTACTGAAGAATATTTCAGTCAGTCATTCTTTATGCCAGGTTTTTGTAAATTATGATGGTCATGATTGGGCAGTGCCTCATCAATTTGCAAGAAAGCAGAACTGGCAGGGACCGGCAGTAAAGAAAAACTACAAATTGCAAAATCTCCTAATTTAAGATCATCTGCAATAATTAAAGATGACGATAGTATACCGGCATTATTTATTCCCCCCTCCTCACTTTTTCAGCATCTCCCTATTAGCGACCGATGATCTCATATTAGTAACGCCACCATCAAGTCCCCGGACTATTAAAGTGCGGCCAAGTGCAGTCATGAGTGCGAGGCGCCGGTGAATCGCCTCCACAGAAGAGCATCGCTGAGCATTTCATTTGGAGCAGTGATTTGTGTCGCCGCAGTTTACAGGTTCTGGGAATGGTGCCCTAATACACGAGCGTCCTATGAATCCGGCTCCAGTCCTTGACAAGGTGCTTTTAATCTGAGTGAATGTTAACCACCTAAGTGCAGGATCTACTGCTCCCACCGAAAGCGTGGACCCATCCATTACAGGCACTGCCTCGTTATAGGGAGATATCCCAGAAGAAAGTTACAAGAACGCCCTTTACTATTAGAAAAACCATGTGTCTGTCATGGATACTGGAATATGACTTCTCAAAGGCCCAAAGTCCGAGACTGCAGTACTGAAAGCGTGAAATCCCAGGCCCAAAACAGGAGGCTGCACTACTGAAAGCGGGAAATCCCAGGCCCAAAACAGGAGGCTGCACTACTGAAAGCGGGAAATCCCAGGCCCAAAACAGGAGGCTGCACTACCAAAAGCGGGAAATCCCAGGCCCAAAACCGGATGCTGCTCTACCGAAAGCGGGAAATCCCAGGCCCAAAACTGGAGGCTGCACTACCGAAAGCGGGAAATCCCAGGCCCAAAACAGGAGGCTGCACTACTGAAAGCGGGAAATCCCAGGCCCAAAAAAACAAGGCTGTGCTACTAAAAATGGGAAATTACAGGGCCAAAACCTGAGGCCGCGCTACTGAAACACGGACAACATCACACCTCCGTTTGACCTCCATCAGATGTCAAAAAGACCAAGCGCGCCTTGTTCATTATAGGATTGCGGCTCATTTTTCACCAAGTCTTGATTTTAATATGCGCCTTTTTATAAAGTCACTCTTTTATTTGTTTTTTTAAATTCCCTTTGTGGGCAGTTTGGAGCGTTTCCCGCGTTTTTTTGCCTAATTTCTCAATTTCCGCAATTGGAAGTAATTTTTCTTTTATATTATGCCAGCGTTTACCCCGAATCACTTTGTCTACGCCGGCAATATTTGCAACATATTGTGGTAAAAGAAAAAAAAAAAAAAAAAAAAAAATCACAGAAAACAAAAATAAGGATGATTTTTTTTTACTAGAATATGTCAAGACAGTAAAAGAACGGGACTAAAAAAATAAATAAGAGCGCAAAATGATGGATTGGGTCCCTACAGTTGGCTGAAAATAAAAATAAAACAATGGCCTATGTATGGTAGTCTGTAAGAAGGGATGCAGTCAGCAATTTGGATCCACGCGAGTTCTGCAGGGTTGTCAATTTCAGGCCATGTTCACATGTTTAATATATAGTCAGGTTTTTACCTCAGGATTTGTAAGATAAAACCAGGAGTCGAACAATCAGAGGAAAAGTATAATAGAAACACGTCACCAATTCTGTATTTATCACCCACTCCTCGGTTTTGGCTACAAATTCTGAGGTAAAAACCTCACCAAATACTCAACGTGTGACCGTGGCCTAAGACTTAAGGCTTCTGACTCTAAAGCCACGGTCACACATTGAGTATTTGGTGAGTTTTTTACCTCATGATTTGTAGCCAAAACCAGCAGTGGGTGATAAATACAGAAGTGGCGACGTGTTTCTATTATACTTTTCCTCTGATTGTTCCTCTCCTGGTTTTAGCTACAAATCCTGAGGTAAAAAACTCACCAAATACACAATGTGTGCACGTGGCCTTATGCTTTTTAGCCAGTCAGAGATTTAAAGGGAACCTAACCCCTAAAAATCATCCCCCAGTCCATTTATACCTGTCCCTGCACCACCAGTATAGCATTGTAGACATCCCTTTGTGTCAAAAAATGGGTATTTGTAAAGTCTATAAACCTGTTTTTTTTTACTGGGGGATGATTTTTAGGGGTCAGGTTCCCTTTAAAGTATAATTTTGATCGGCTTGAGACCCACTTTAAAGTCCAGTGGTCATTAATAGTCCAAGCATGTGCCTTTATTTTTATACAGAATAAAAAAAAAAATGTATTGTCCATGCATGGTATATTAAAACGACCTGTTGACAGTCAAGGAGGTGGAGACGCATGGGAAGCAAATAAAGGTGGCCACCGCCTAAGCTGGCTGGATAGAAGTCAGACAGGACCAGCTCTGGGATTCTCCACTCTGTCCTTAAAGGGAACCAACCACCTCAGATCACCCTAATACACAGTTAGTACATGTCCCTGCACCCTAAGGATACCTTTCCAGCACTGTTTTTGTGTAAAATCTTGCATTAGTATAACCGATATAAAGACTGTATAAAGTTACTAGCCTGGTGACTTCTGGGCGTATCCCTCCTCCTGTTATACTTCAGGGCTGTGCATTGCATGGCTGTGCTCCCCCTCCCTCTGTGCAGAGGAGATAACGATCACACCCATCAGGGCAGGGCAGCAGGCACGGAGGGAGGGGGAGCACAGCCATGCAATGCACAGCCCTGAAGTATAACAGAAGGAGGGATACGCCCAGAAGTCACCAGGCTAGTAAGTTTATAAACTCTCTATATCAGTTATACTAATGCAAGATTTTACACAAAAACAGTGCTGGAAAGGTATCCTTAGGGTGCAGGGACATGTACTAACTGTGTATTAGGGAGATCTGAGGTGGTTGGTTCCCTTTAAAGGGGTTTTCACAAGGGCAAAGTTAATTTTAAGCAATAGAACTTGGAATAATAATAATTTCCACAATTCGATGTGAATACATAAAATGTTCCGGTGCCGAGATAATCTTATATATGTGTCCCTGCTATGTATTGTGTAATGAATGTGTCTGACCGTACAGGGACATGGTCTGATCATATCATACGCCTTGGTATGGGAGGATCCAAAAGAGTATATAGACTTTACAGCACGGGAAAGAGTATACAGACCTAAGAGCACAGGATCATAGATTTTTTTTTTTTTTTACCTCAAAGAAAGAGTAATGTAAAAAACAGGCAGAGAAAAGAATAATCTATGATCCCATGCTGTAATGTCTGTATACTCTTTTGTGCCCTCCTGGTCAAGGAGATGAGGTATGATCAGACCATGTCCCTGTACGGTCAGACACATCCATTACACAGTACATAGCAGGGACACATATATAAGATTATCTCAGCACAGGAGATGTGGTAGATCAGACAATGTCCTGTACGGTCAGACATATCTATTATACGGACACTATATAAGATTATCTCAGCACAGGAGATGTGGTATGATCAGACCATGTCCTGTACGGTCAGACACATCCATTACACAGTACATAGCAGGACACATAAGATTATCTCAGCACAGGAGATGTGGTATGATCAGACCATGTCCCTGTACGGTCAGACACATCCATTACACAGTACATAGCAGGGACACATATATAAGATTATCTCAGCACAGGAGATGTGGTATGATCAGACCATGTCCCTGTACGGTCAGACACATCCATTACACAGTACATAGCAGGGACACATATATAAGATTATCTCAGCACAGGAGATGTGGTATGATCAGACAATGTCCCTGTACAGTCAAACATATCTATTATACAGTACATAGCAGGGACACATATAGAAGATTATCTCAGCATAGGAACATTATTTTTAAACTAATCCAATTGGGGAAATTGATTATAATCAACTTTAAAATGAAAACCCCTTTAAGTTCAACCCTTTAGTTAGCGATATGAGAAAAAAAAAAATCAAATGACAATAGGTAATTCAAGACATGATGTTATTAGGTAGACTGAAAATAAGGCCAGGAGACAGTCAGAAAATTGGGCTTAGCTAATTAAATTATTGGCCAGCAATCCCCCCTTTCCACACTGATCCACTTTACCAATTGTTTATCATTTACCTGTAGTTTAATTTTGCTCAGTGACCCCTTTTAGGAGTACCTGATACATGTATTTTTTTCTTTACCTGTTGTAAATGCCGCTGTTCTCCTCAATCCGGTGATGTTTTTCTTTTGTTTCTGCGCCTCTCCGTTCCAGAGATATGGCCCCCTTCTCCCTATAAACATATCTAGTCTGTATAGCCAAGTGGGAGTGTTCTTCAGGACCACTCCCAGTTGGCATAAAAAAATAAATGATTGGACCATATCTCAGGAACAGAGAGGCTCAGTAACAAAAGAAAAGCATCACCGGATTCAGCAGAACAGCGGCATTTACACCAAGATAGAAAACAATTTATGGCAAACGACAGGTCTGCTTTAGGAGTAACAGTCTCCCTATTATTTGGACTGCAGCGGTGCCCCACTGACCATTTAATTACACATCTTTTAAAAGAACATTTGCTTGCATCGAACATTCAGCAAAGATTCAATTGAGGTAATGGGACGAGGGAGCACAATATAATTCATCCACCCCAGCCTGACTCTGGCGCTCTGCCATGAAGCTAATGTATCTGGCAATGATGGAGAAGCCTTTAACTTTTCTCAGACTTGTGGAATTCTGTGTTCGCAGCCAGAGAATTACACTGAATCCATCATCCTTTCTTTTCTCCTTGGAAAAGGTTTATAGATTAGAGAAGTCGAAATAGATTAAACCCGAGCGAGTCGTCGCTTTGTTTCAGCGGTTCCTCAGATTCAGAAAACGGAGAGGTACAACGTGCTGAAGTTCAGTGTCGGCAGTCAGAGTGAATTCTGTCACCAAAATGGTGAAAATGGCATTACAGAGGATAGATTGAAAGCAGTGAGACCACACGGTCTGACTACACAGGGTTAGTTTGTAGTCTGTTACCATGGAGATTGAAAAAAAATGGTCAAAGTGTCGGAAACGGCAGCTTTGTCAACAACAGAGAGACCTGTGCATGGGCGATCATCTCTCTTCCAATAGTGGGCACAACACTAGGAAGGACGGCGGTCAGACGACCCCCAAGAATGGAGTTACTGTGACACCCCCTCCTTCTTTGTTTAGTGACCATTGTCAAGGGAGAGCTGGCCGCACATGTGCAGCTCTTTCCACTGACTTCGATAGGAGTTTCCAGATATTGCCAATTGAAGGACCTCTGCTGGTTTTGGGAACTCCCATAGAAGTTAATGTAGAGAGTCACGCAGTAGACCACGGCTATAGCAGGGTGGGCACAGGTCACTCATTCTTTAGACTACAGTGTGTTCTAGATATGTATACACCAAGATGGGCATTGGTAAAATCCAGGATGGGAGATAGTTTTCACTAATGTTATTAGCTTCAGTGATGCGAGATACGGCATGTCCGTTTCAGAATGCCATGTGCTAAGCATGGCACAGGCTGAGTCGGTAAGCCAAACATCCGAATTAGTATATTCAATTTTCCTGAATCCGACTCCACTCAAAATGTACTCCGACTCCAAAGCCCTAGTGCCATGATAAGGGCTGAGTTTTTGCTGAACAGTCAAAGAGATGGGTGGGATGGCTGTCCACATATCTGCACTCTAAGGGTACCGTCACACCTGGCCATATCGCCGCCGATTACATAGGCGATGCAGGGGCGTGGCCTATCGCCGTTGACAGCGCCGCTGCGTCGCCTACTGTAAAAAGGCGACGTCAGCGCTAATAATCGCCTCTGAGTGGTCGCCTGGTTTCCCAGCACTGCTCTGAAACCAGGTGAGCACTCTGGGGCGATGTGTACACATCGCCCCACGTAACATGCCGATCAGCGATGTTACAGGCGATGGGAGCCATAGGCTCCCATGTTACAGCATCGCCGTTGGGGTTTGTAGACACACCAGTGGTGATGCCGCCTGTAACATCACCGGTGCGTCGCCGGAGGTACAGGCGCGTGTAAACACGCGACAGCGACGCTGGCGGGGCGCCAAAAACGTGCGCGCTCTCATGTGTCACCGACGATATCTCCGACGAGGTGTACTGGTGTGACGGTACCCTAAGTTGTGGTCCAACAGGTAAGCTGGAGAGCTCTGGATTAATTCAGTATTGTGTGTCTGGAGGTGAGCAGACCTCCAGAGTGGTGCTCATTCTGCCAAAACCTGAACCCCGATTCTGGGCAGCTATGGTATTCTACGTTTGTACTTCTGTGCCTCAAAAAGACTCGCTTTAAACTGATTCCTATGGAGCCATTTATGTTGAGTGAATGAAAACGATTCCTGTGGTCACCTTGACCAGCACCCAAGTGAGTTGCAACATTACAACGCCATAGAGGTCTATGAAGGGAACATCCCTTTCATTCCTGCAGGTCTATCCAGTATGGATAATCCTCCGGGAGTTTGGAAGGCAAGGATTTTTTGATTTTTTTTCTTAGAGGCGGCTAAGTACAGCCATCTAAGGGTTAAATCTTCAGCATTGTTCCCTAGAAGTAAAGCTTAGGAGAAGCCAGACAGAAGGGAAGCAAAGGAATGCAGGGCAGGAGACAGGACAGCAGGACGGGGCAGAGCTGTGTACACAAAACAGATCCTAACATTACACCATTAGACCCTGGGAATAGAAGTGAGGACACTAGAATACCGCCAGCGACTTCACGAGCCACAAACATACAAGTATTACTTCAATCCTGTGGATAACAGTCATGAAGGGGTCCTCTTAGTATACATGTATGACCCACTGGTATAGTGAATCACCTTGTACGTTTATTTGTTCTCATGACAGTGATGTTGGTCAACACATACTTGTAGTACTTGGCATAAAAAGTAATGAAAAGCATTTATAAAACATCCTAAAAGTGTGTCTGCAGCTGCCATCTGTCACATGGTCACACGTGGTACAGTCTAATCTCCTCTCATTACAGATGCTCCCCTGAATATTACAGGGTTTTTTGTTTTTTAAAAATCCACCATACAGTTCCAGAGATATGGGCCTTTTACTATGATCTTCATCAAGGAGGCGTGGTTCAATGGCTCCTCAGGGGAGTGTCTTAGGGTGCTCTGTATAATAAGCCACACCCCCTTAGAAAATACCATAAAATTGGCACTTTATGAAAATGCCCGTATCTCTGGAACCATATGGTGGATTTAGAAAAAGTAACTAACAGATTACTCAGGGGAGACGTGGGAATAAAATTAAAGGAAAACTATAAGTATGGATGACTTCACCGTGTCCTTAGGAAGGAGGAAAGATCCTACTTTCTAGGAATAACTTAGGTGAGGAGCATTGAAAGCTTATACAATCTTTAAGAATCACTTCTTTCAGTAGCTGCTGTAGTAATATTTTATAGCACTTGTTTATTTTTTTATTATTGGGGAGGGGTGTCATCACAATGGAAAATGCCTCAAAATGTGTAGAAAAAACACAAGTTGTAAAAGGTGCCCGTTAGCCAAACCAAACAGACTGCCTCTCATGACCACGGATAATACCCGCCCAAGAGGAGCCATTTTCGTGTCTGTTGGTATGGGGGGAGTCTTCCTGCATCGCTACTACATCAGACGTGTCCCTTTCAGCTAAACATTTTCAAACATGTAAGATCCGCCGTGGCGGCATTATAACCTGGTCTTGTTCACTACCGTTATGTTTCCCTTAGAGGAGTTTCTCTTTAGGCAATATTCCCCTTCTAGATAAAAAAGAAAAATGAAGTCACCCGAGCTGGACGGTCGTGAGCGATGACTTGAGAAGATTACGGAGGAACAAAGCGGGCATTAATAATACAAGCGGCTGTATCATAAACCGGTCACCTTACTCTGCCAGGGAGAACCACCCCCTCCGGTATAAATTGCAGGCTATGGCAGAGGCTGCGTTGTAACCGATGCAGAAGGAGCCAGGGGACCATCAATCACTAGCAGCAGCGGCGACAAGGTCCTGAGGAGTCACCCATGGCCTTGATACACCCGGAGGTGACTCCAGACTCTTCTCCGCAGCACTTGGCACCGGGCACCCACTGCACCTTTTATCTTATTATCATATGGGATCTTTATTCAGTTTCCATTGACGGGAATGTATTTTAACCCTTGTACTGCCAGCCACACCCAAAACCGCTCGACGTGAAGGCACTTTTCACATTTTGCTCTCACATACTGTGAATACTATTGATGGTACACATATTCGTGCCAAATCTAAATAAAACAGTGTAATGGTGGGTTTACACACACCAATCATTGTATCCAATCTCTGAACCAATCTCTGGTTGCAGTGAAATCATGGACACATAGTTCCATTTTGTGGCTGTGTACAACATGGAGCAATGTGTCCATGATTTCACTGCAACCAGAGATTGGTTCAGAGATTGGATACAATGATTGGTGTGTGTAAACCCACCATAACTCTCCATTATAGACCAGACCCAGGCAGTGTGGCCCGGCCCACATACGGGGGACAGCCAAGGGGCTCTATCACAACACGTGGATGCCCTCCATCTGGCTTCAAACTTTAACTGATACCTGCATCCTCTGGGTGGGATTCAGGTGAATACAATGATGGAGCAGGGAGCTCTCCCTTCCACCATTGAGTCTGTGTGTCTGAGAGCGCAGCAGTCGCGAAGACGTCACTACACAGCGTCAGCTGAGCTTCAGTACACTGCAGCTGGGCACCCGAGGGAGGGGGTTAACGTCGCACCGCGCAAGGCGGGCCGTGCGGGGACGTCGCACCGCGCAAGGCGGGCCGTGCGGGGACGTCGCACCGCGCAAGGCGGGCCGTGCGGGGACGTCGCACCGCGCAAGGCGGGCCGTGCGGGGACGTCGCACCGCGCAAGGCGGGCCGTGCGGGGACGTCGCACCGCGCAAGGCGGGCCGTGCGGGGACGTCATGGTGGGTTCAGCCCTTCAGAACAGTTATAGCCTCATCTTACCCCTTGGAAATATTATTTGCACACCCCTGCTCTAAACTGACTGCTGTGTTCTACCCATTTATATATATTGCCATATAAGCCCCTTTCACATCAGCTTTTTTGCTGATGTGCAGCAGATCCGGCAGGTGGCGCCGCATGTGCCGCCTAACGGCCGCATTTGCGGCCTGGTTCCAGCAAACCCCATGCATTGCGGTCCGATGCAAGTGCGGCTACGTCGGTTTGCGGCAGACCCGGCCCTTGCGGTCGCGAAAAAAAACAACAAAACGTTGCTTGCCGAATCCGGCCGTCCTGGCATAACTGCACTTGCCGCACAAGACCGCATGGGGTTTGCAGGATCCAGGCTGCAAGTGCGGCCACTCCGGCAGATGCGGTAAATCTGCCGCACATTAGCAAAAAGGCTGATGTGAAAGGGCCCTAATCCAGATGATCGAAACCTCCCTTTATGGAACAGCAATGTGAGTTTACTATGGAGTTAGATAATCTGTTAAACTAGCAAATCTTTGAAGAGTGAGGGAGGGCGCAGGGGAAGGGCAAGGGAGGGCGCAGGGGAAGGGCAAGGGAGGGCGCAGGGGAAGGGCAAGGGAGGGCGCAGGGGAAGGGCAAGGGAGGGTTAGGGACAGCACCAATAAAGTTATAAAGGTGCACTGAAAGGAAGAAAGGATTGGTGGCAAAGTGCACCCTTCCATTGCGCAGGAGGTTTGTCTTGGTGCAGCGACAGGGGGCCTAGAGCGGGAGGCAGCGACAGGGGGCCTAGAGCGGGAGGCAGCGACAGGGGGCCTAGAGCGGGAGGCAGCGACAGGGGGCCTAGAGCGGGAGGCAGCGACAGGGGGCCTAGAGCGGGAGGCAGCGACAGGGGGCCTAGAGCGGGAGGCAGCGACAGGGGGCCTAGAGCGGGAGGCAGCGACAGGGGGCCTAGAGCGGGAGGCAGCGACAGGGGGCCTAGAGCGGGAGGCAGCGACAGGGGGCCTAGAGCGGGAGGCAGCGACAGGGGGCCTAGAGCGGGAGGCAGCGACAGGGGGCCTAGAGCGGGAGGCAGCGACAGGGGGCCTAGAGCGGGAGGCAGCGACAGGGGGCCTAGAGCGGGAGGCAGCGACAGGGGGCCTAGAGCGGGAGGCAGCGACAGGGGGCCTAGAGCGGGAGGCAGCGACAGGGGGCCTAGAGCGGGAGGCAGCGACAGGGGGCCTAGAGCGGGAGGCAAAGACGATGGGGTTGATCTCTAGATTCTCTTTCCCTAGAAAAAAAAAGAGCAGAAGATTTGAGTTTGCCCCTGGAGGATGTTTGGGGGGCACTCTCAGCAGACACCGGGGCACAGACCATTCCCCTTGAAGTCTCCCTGAGATTTGGGCATGGCCAGGGGGCTCTTCATCTTCTTATGAATTATGTAATTTTTTTTGTACTTGGGTGAAAATTTAGGGATTTCAAGAGAAAAAGAAATTGTGAGAAAATCAATTAATAAAATGGTCATGCAGTTTTCCTAGAACCCAGGAGAATTGGCATTCAGCTGCCCTGGTTGGCCTGGCATCGGATCATACATATCCACGCCACTAACAGACTATGATTCAGGGAGACATCCAGCCATGAGCTGCTCACACACAGCAGCGGGCATCAGGTGCCCCCACCCTGCACAGTGCCTCAGACAATCACTCCGATGCCACCTAGGGGATAGGTGTGAGCAAGTAACTGCTCCCCATGAGGTGCTGGCACACAGAGCGCCCTCTTATAAACACAGGCTGGAGACAATATGCAGACAGCACAGGCCCTGTATGCCAACAGACTGGCACACATGGCACACCAGAGCTGAATCACCGTGTCTCCACCTCACACTGCAAACAACAAAGTGATAGACGAAACGGGTGGAAATACTGGAAGAAAACATTACAGACTGGCACAATGTCAAGTCCCACCAACCCCACCCATGGCACTTTCTTACACACAGGCAGGCAATATGTAAACCCATCTGCACCATGTTGTCACAGTGCATACATTCTCTCTGACAGAGACACAACGTGAACACTGGACAAGATGGCGCAAAGAGCAAACAGCAAAAGGGTAGAGGTTCACAGCCCAGTTGGCAAGCAGGTGGTGAGCGTACCCTCGCCTGGACAGGACAGCGCAAGTTTAACAAGAACCTTTACTCTGACTGGCAGAACACAGCGGGCATGTAATGAGCGGGGGACCCCAGGGCACAGCGGGCATGTAATGAGCGGGGGACCCCAGGGCACAGCGGGCATGTAATGAGCGGGAGACCCCAGGGCACAGCGGGCATGTAATGAGCGGGGGACCCCAGGGCACAGCGGGCAATGAGCGGGGGACCCCAGGACACAGCGGGCAATGAGCGGGGGACCCCAGGACACAGCGGGCAATGAGCGGGGGACCCCAGGACACAGCGGGCAATGAGCGGGAGACCCCAGGGCACAGCGGGCATGTAATGAGCGGGGGACCCCAGGGCACAGCGGGCAATGAGCGGGGGACCCCAGGGCACAGCGGGCAATGAGCGGGGGACCCCAGGGCACAGCGGGCAATGAGCGGGGGACCCCAGGGCACAGCGGGCAATGAGCGGGGGACCCCAGGGCACAGCGGGCAATGAGCGGGGGACCCCAGGGCACAGCGGGCAATGAGCGGGGGACCCCAGGGCACAGCGGGCAATGAGCGGGGGACCCCAGGGCACAGCGGGCAATGAGCGGGGGACCCCAGGACACAGCGGGCAATGAGCGGGGGACCCCAGGACACAGCGGGCAATGAGCGGGGGACCCCAGGACACAGCGGGCAATGAGCGGGGGACCCCAGGACACAGCGGGCAATGAGCGGGGGACCCCAGGACACAGCGGGCAATGAGCGGGGGACCCCAGGACACAGCGGGCAATGAGCGGGGGACCCCAGGACACAGCGGGCAATGAGCGGGGGACCCCAGGACACAGCGGGCAATGAGCGGGGGACCCCAGGACACAGCGGGCAATGAGCGGGGGACCCCAGGACACAGCGGGCAATGAGCGGGGGACCCCAGGACACAGCGGGCAATGAGCGGGGGACCCCAGGACACAGCGGGCAATGAGCGGGGGACCCCAGGACACAGCGGGCAATGAGCGGGGGACCCCAGGACACAGCGGGCAATGAGCGGGGGACCCCAGGACACAGCGGGCAATGAGCGGGGGACCCCAGGACACAGCGGGCAATGAGCGGGGGACCCCAGGACACAGCGGGCAATGAGCGGGGGACCCCAGGACACAGCGGGCAATGAGCGGGGGACCCCAGGACACAGCGGGCAATGAGCGGGGGACCCCAGGACACAGCGGGCAATGAGCGGGGGACCCCAGGACACAGCGGGCAATGAGCGGGGGACCCCAGGACACAGCGGGCAATGAGCGGGGGACCCCAGGACACAGCGGGCAATGAGCGGGGGACCCCAGGACACAGCGGGCAATGAGCGGGGGACCCCAGGACACAGCGGGCAATGAGCGGGGGACCCCAGGACACAGCGGGCAATGAGCGGGGGACCCCAGGACACAGCGGGCAATGAGCGGGGGACCCCAGGACACAGCGGGCAATGAGCGGGGGACCCCAGGACACAGCGGGCAATGAGCGGGGGACCCAGGACACAGCGGGCAATGAGCGGGGGACCCCAGGACAGGCAGACGGGCAAGATGAGCGGGGGACCCCAGGACACAGCGGGCAATGAGCGGGGGACCCCAGGACACAGCGGGCAATGAGCGGGGGACCCCAGGACACAGCGGGCAATGAGCGGGGGACCCCAGGACCACAGCAGCGGCAATGAGCGGGGGACCCCAGGACACAGCGGGCAATGAGCGGGGGACCCCAGGACACAGCGGGCAATGAGCGGGGGACCCCAGGACACAGCGGGCAATGAGCGGGGGACCCCAGGACACAGCGGGTAATGAGCGGGGGACCCCAGGACACAGCGGGTAATGAGCGGGGGACCCCAGGACACAGCGGGTATGTAATGAGCGGGGGACCCCAGGACACAGCGGGTAATGAGCGGGGACCCCAGGACACAGCGGGTAATGAGCGGTTCCCGGTGATGATGTCATGCCCAGGCCGGCACTCACTATGGCCGCAGTCCATCCGCCGCTCACCGCAGTCCGGCTCTCATCCCCGGTGTACACAGGCCCCCGACACCCGGAACAACTTCTGCGACCCGGAAACCCGCGCAGCCGCCACCTCCTCCTTCTCTCACCGGACAATGATCCTCCACATTGGACACAGCGGACAGGCCGCCCCGCCGGCCGCTCACCCCCGTCCGTCCGTCACCGACCCAACCGCCCTCACTGACCGAGCGCCAGCCCCGGACTACCGACATCCACCGACCATCACCACGCCCACCGCCAGAACTCCGCCCACAACAACTCTGACTAAGCCCCGCCCATCTCACTGACTGGCCGAAGGTAAACAGAGATCGGTACCGCCCATCGGAACTGACTCGCCCTAAGCCACGCCTTTTCCTATTACACAGGCCACTCCTCTGTGCAGCTCTTATTGGTTCAGAAATAGCCACGCCCATTATCTTGTTTCGCAGCTCTTCAAGTTCTTTGGGTAACCACGCCTACTGAGTTACTTAGACCACGCCCCAGGAGGACATGCTGCGGGTGTGGGATAGGCTGGACAGGATATAGCGGAGGATCCGGCCGGGAGGTGAGTGACAGTGTGCGGACAGTGCGGCACAGGAAGCTGCGGCCTCCGTGCGGTAACGGCCAGAGACACCAAGCTGCAGGGGAGGACTGACATCTCCCAGCATTCCCTGCGTGTTATGGTTACTGGAATTCTGGGAAATGTAATGTATGTACACAGTGACTGCACCAGCAGAATAGTGAGTGCAGCTCTGGAGTATAATACAGGAGGGAACTCAGGATCAGTAATGTAATGTATGTACACAGTGACTGCACCAGCAGAATAGTGAGTGCAGCTCTGGAGTATAATACAGGAGGTAACTCAGGATCAGTAATGTAATGTATGTACACAGTGACTGCACCAGCAGAATAGAGAGTGCAGCTCTGGAGTACAATACTGCAGGTAACTCAGGATCAGTAATGTAATGTATGTACACAGTGACTGCACCAGCAAATAGTGAGTGCAGCTCTGGAGTATAATACAGGAGGTAACTCAGGATCAGTAATGTAATGTATGTACACAGTGACTGCACCAGCAGAATAGTGAGTGCAGCTCTGGAGTATAATACAGGAGGTAACTCAGGTAGTAATGTAATGTATGTACACAGTGACTGCACCAGCAGAATAGTGAGTGCAGCTCTGGAGTATAATACAGGAGGTAATCAGGATCGTAATGTAATGTATGTACACAGTGACTGCACCAGCAGAATAGTGAGTGCAGCTCTGGAGTATAATACAGGAGGTAACTCAGGATCAGTAATGTAATGTATGTACACAGTGACTGCACAGCAGAATAGTGAGTGCAGCTCTGGAGTATAATACAGGAGGTAACTCAGGATCAGTAATGTAATGTATGTACACAGTGACTGCACCAGCAGAATAGTGAGTGCAGCTCTGGAGTATAATACAGGAGGTAATCAGGATCAGTAATGTAATGTATGTACACAGTGACTGCACAGCAGAATAGTGAGTGCAGCTTGGAGTATAATACAGGAGGTAACTCAGGATCAGTAATGTAATGTATGTACACAGTGACTGCACCAGCAGAATAGTGAGTGCAGCTCTGGAGTATAATACAGGAGGTAACTCAGGATCAGTAATGTAATGTATGTACACAGTGACTGCACCAGCAGAATAGTGAGTGCAGCTTGGAGTATAATACAGGAGGTAACTCAGGATCAGTAATGTAATGTATGTACACAGTGACTGCACCGCAGAATAGTGAGTGCAGCTCTGGAGTATAATACAGGAGGTAATCAGGATCAGTAATGTAATGTATGTACACAGTGACTGCACCAGCAGAATAGTGAGTGCAGCTCTGGAGTATAATACAGGAGGTAACTAGGTCAGTAATGTAATGTATGTACACAGTGACTGCACCAGCAGAATAGTGAGTGCAGCTCTGGAGTATAATACAGGAGGTAACTCAGGATCAGTAATGTAATGTATGACACAGTGAGCACAGGAATAGTGGGAGCTTGAGTAATACAGGAGTATCGATAGTAAGTATACAGTGATGCACAGAGAATAGTGAGTGAGTTGGAGTATAATAAGGAGGTATCGGACGTAATGTAATGTTGAAATGATGCATTGGAGTATAAACAGGGTAATAGGATCGTAATGTATGTATGTACACAGTGAGCACAGAGAATAGGAGTGAGTTGGAGTATAATACAGGAGGTAACTAGGATCAGTAATGTAATGTATGACACAGTGATCACAGAGAAGTGAGTGAGCTTGAGTTAATAAGGAGTAATAGGATCAGTAATGTAGTACGTGATGAAGAGATTGGTGCAGCTTGGAGTATAATAAGGAGGTAACAGGATCGTAATGTATGTATTCAATGA
This sequence comes from Allobates femoralis, assembly GCA_033576535.1. Taxonomy (NCBI): domain Eukaryota; kingdom Metazoa; phylum Chordata; class Amphibia; order Anura; family Aromobatidae; genus Allobates; species Allobates femoralis. The sequence continues at coordinate 550,661,853 of JARQOC010000005.1, forward strand.
TGACCAGCGAATAGTGAGTGCAGCTTGGTATAATAAGGAGGTAATAGGATCAGTAATGTATGTATGTAAAGTGACTGCACAGAGAATAGGAGTGAGCTGGAGTAATACGGAGGTAATCGGATCAGTAAGTAATGTATGTACAGTGATGCACAGCGAATAGTGAGTGAGTGAGATAATAGGAGGTACGGTCTAATGTATGAGTAGAGCCAAATTGAGAGCTGGGTATAATAGGTACTGGTAGATGTATGTATGTACGTGTGACAGAATGAGTGAGCTTGGTATATAAGGAGGTAGGTCTAATGTATGATTACATGCGCACGGAATAGGATGCGTTGGGTATAATAAGAGTATCGTCGTATGTATGTAGTACAAGGACACCAGAATGAGTGTTGGAGTTAAGGAGTAACGGTAGTAATGATGTAGTACAAGTGATGACCACAGAATAGTGTTGGAGTATAATAGATAACTCAGACATAATGTAATGATACCAGTGATGCACGAAAGTGGGCGCTGGGTATATAAGAGTATAGGATCGTATGTAATAGTACAGTGACGCACCACAGAATGGTGGCTTGATTAATCAGAGGATGTCGTAATGTAATTATTCACGTGTCACGCAAGAGGGTTGGGATATCAGGGTAATGTAAGAATTAGTAGTGAGCCAGAAGGGTGCAGCTGGGTAATAGGTAACGTCGTAATGTAAGATTAACAGTGATGACAGAGATAGTGTGAGTCTGAGATAAGGAGGTAATCGATCGTAATGATGTATGTCAGGATGCCAGAGATAGTGAGTGCGTTGGTAGATAATGTAATGATGTAAGTACACAGAGTGGTTGGGTATAAGGGGTAATAGGTCATAATGTATGTCAAGGCTGACGAATGTGGTAGTTGGGTATCAGGTAATAGGTATAATGATGATGAATGATGCACGAGAATGGTGAGCTGGTTATAGAGGTAATCAGATGTAATGTATATGACAGTGATGCAGAGATAGTGGTGAGTGGGAAATCAGAGTAATGTCGTATGTAGTAGACGTGATGAATATAGTGCGTTGGAGATATACGGGAACGTCTATGTATGTGAACTAGACGCGAGCTTGATATAGGGGTGATCTAATGAAGTCAAGTGACTGCACCAGATAGTGGTGCAGTTGAGTATAAGGAAGTAGTGAGTGCAGCTCTGGAGTATAATACAGGAGGTAACTCAGGATCAGTAATGTAATGTATGTACACAGTGACTGCACCAGCAGAATAGTGAGTGCAGCTCTGGAGTATAATACAGGAGGTAATCAGGATCAGTAATGTAATGTATGTACACAGTGACTGCACCAGCAGATAGTGAGTGCAGCTCTGGAGTATAATACAGGAGGTAACTCAGGATCAGTAATGTAATGTATGTACACAGTGACTGCACCAGCAGAATAGTGAGTGCAGCTCTGGAGTATAATACAGGAGGTAATTCAGGATCAGTAATGTAATGTATGTACACAGTGACTGCACCAGCAGAATAGTGAGTGCAGCTCTGGAGTATAATACAGGAGGTAACTCAGGATCAGTAATGTAATGTATGTACACAGTGACTCCACCAGAATAGTGAGTGCAGCTCTGGAGTATAATACAGGAGGTAACTCAGGATCAGTAATGTAATGTATGTACACAGTGACTGCACCAGCAGAATAGTGAGTGCAGCTCTGGAGTATAATACAGGAGGTGACTCAGGATCAGTAATGTAATGTATGTACACAGTGACTGCACCAGCAGAATAGTGAGTGCAGCTCTGGAGTATAATACAGGAGGTAACTCAGGATCAGTAATGTAATGTATGTACACAGTGACTGCACCAGCAGAATAGTGAGTGCAGCTCTGGAGTATAATACAGGAGGTAATTCAGGATCAGTAATGTAATGTATGTACACAGTGACTGCACCAGCAGAATAGTGAGTGCAGCTCTGGAGTATAATACAGGAGGTAACTCAGGATCAGTAATGTAATGAATGTACACAGTGACTGCACCAGCAGAATAGTGAGTGCAGCTCTGGAGTATAATACAGGAGGTAATTCAGGATCAGTAATTAATGTATGTACACAGTGACTGCACCAGCAGAATAGTGAGTGCAGCTCTGGAGTGTAATACAGGAGGTAACTCAGGTCAGTAATGTAATGTATGTACACAGTGACTCCACCAGCAGAATAGTGAGTGCAGCTCTGGAGTATAATACAGGAGGTAACTCAGGATCAGTAATGTAATGTATGTACACAGTGACTGCACCAGCAGAATAGTGAGTGCAGCTCTGGAGTATAATACAGGAGGTGACTCAGGATCAGTAATGTAATGTATGTACACAGTGACTGCACCAGCAGAATAGTGAGAGCAGCTCTGGAGTATAATACAGGAGGTAACTCAGGGATCAGTAATGTAATGTAATGTACACAGTGACTGCACCAGCAAAATAGTGAGCGCAGCTCTGGAGTAAATACAGGAGGTAACTCAGGATAAGTAATGTCTTGTATTACACAGTGACTCCACCAGCAGAATAGTGAGTGCAGCTCTGGAGTATAATACAGGAGGTAACTCAGGATCAGTAATGTAATGTATGTACACAGTGACTGCACCAGCAGAATAGTGAGAGCAGCTCTGGAGTATAATCCAGAGGTAACTCAGGTCAGTAATGTCATGTACTGTATACAGTGAGTGCAGCTCTGGAGTATAATACAGGAGTAACCAGGATCAGTAATGTAATGTATGTACACATGACTGCACCAGCAGAATAGTGAGTGCAGCTCTGGAGTATAATACAGGAGGTAATTCAGGATCAGTAATGTAATGTATGTACACAGTGACTGCACCAGCAGAATAGTGAGTGCAGCTCTGGAGTATAATACAGGAGGTAACTGAGGATCAGTAATGTAATGTATGTACACAGTGACTGCACCAGCAGAATAGTGAGTGCAGCTCTGGAGTATAATACAGGAGGTAATCAGGTCAGTAATGTAATGTATGCACACGTGACTGCACCAGCAGAATAGTGAGTGCAGCTCTGGAGTATATACAGGAGGTAATTCAGGATCAGTAATGTATACAGTGACTGCACAGCAGAAGTGAGTGCAGCTCTGGAGTATAAACAGGAGTAACTCAGGATCAGTAATGTAATGTATGTACACAGTGACTGCAGCTCTGGAGTATAATACAGGTGGTAATTCAGGATCAGTAATGTAATGTATGTACACAGTGACGCACCAGCAGAATAGTGAGTGCAGCTCTGGAGTATAATACAGGAGGTAACTCAGGATCAGTAATGTAATGTATGCACACAGTGACTGCACCAGCAGAATAGTGAGTGCAGCTCTGGAGTATAATACAGGAGGTAACTCAGGATCAGTAATATGTATGTACACAGTGACTGCACCAGCAGAATAGTGAGTGCAGCTCTGGAGTATAATACAGGAGGTGACTCAGGATCAGTAATGTAATGTATGTACACAGTGACTGCACCAGCAGAATAGTGAGTGCAGCTCTGGAGTATAATACAGGAGGTAACTCAGGATCAGTAATGTAATGTATGTACACAGTGACTGCACCAGCAGATAGTGAGTGCAGCTCTGGAGTATAATACAGGAGGTAACTCAGGATCAGTAATGTAATGTAATGTACACAGTGACTGTACCAGCAGAATAGTGAGTGCAGCTCTGGAGTATAATACAGGAGGTGACTCAGGATCAGTAATGTAATGTATGTACACAGTGACTCTACCAGCAGAATAGTGAGTGCAGCTCTGGAGTATAATACAGGAGGTAACTCAGGATCAGTAATGTAATGTATGTACACAGTGACTGTACCAGCAGAATAGTGAGTGCAGCTCTGGAGTATAATACAGGAGGTAACTCAGGATCAGTAATGTAATGTATGTACACAGTGACTGCACCAGCAGAATAGTGAGTGCAGCCTGGAGTATAATACAGGAGGTAACTCAGGATCAGTAATGTAATGTATGTACACAGTGACTGACAGCTCTGGAGTATAATACAGGAGGTAACTCAGGATCAGTAATGTAATGTATGTACACAGTGACTGCACCAGCAGGATAGTGAGTGCAGCTCTGGAGTATAATACAGGAGGTAACTCAGGTTCAGTAATGTAATGTATGTACACAGTGACTCTACCAGCAGAATAGTGAGTGCAGCTCTGGAGTATAATACAGGAGGTGACTCAGGATCAGTAATGTAATGTATGTACACAGTGACTCTACCAGCAGAATAGTGAGTGCAGCTCTGGAGTATAATACAGGACGTGACTCAGGGTCAGTAATGGATTAAACCTAGATGCAGTGTGAGACTAATACAAGAACAATCACTATATCCACACTCTGCTCCTTCTACAGTGTGAGGTGGTATTTCCTATTCTAATTGCGGCATTTTATAATCTAATTATAAAAACTCAACCCTAAAATAGGAATCGCTCATCACATAGAAACCACATGACTGCGCTCCGTCCTCTGCACTAAATTACTGTAAAGTCATGAGTGGAGGAGGGAAAGCCACAAAGGGAAATTCTAGAACAGCTTACTCCAGCCCTACACTCACTATTCTGCTGGTGCAGTCACTGTGTACATACATTACATTACTGATCCTGAGTTACCTCCTGTATTATACTCCAGAGCTGCACTCACTATTCTGCTGGTGCAGTCACTGTGTACATACATTACATTACTGATCCTGAGTTACCTCCAGAGCTGCACTCAGTGTATATTTACATTACATTACTGATCCTGAGTTACCTCCTGTATTATACTCCAGAGCTGCACTCACTATTCTGCTGGTGCAGTCACTGTGTACATACATTACATTACTGATCCTGAGTTACCTCCTGTATTATACTCCAGAGCTGCGCTCACTATTCTGCTGGTGTAGTCAGTGTGTACATACATTACTGATCCTGAGTCACCTCCTGTATTATACTCCAGAGCTGCCCTCACTATTCTGCTGGTGCAGTCACTGTGTACATACATTACATTACTGATCCTGAGTTACCTCCAGAGCTGCACTCACTGTATATATACATTACATTACTGATCCTGAGTTACCTCCTGTATTATACTCCAGAGCTGCACTCACTATTCTGCTGGTGCAGTCACTGTGTACATACATTACATTACTGATCCTGAGTTACCTCCTGTATTACACTCCAGAGCTGCACTCACTATTCTGCTGGTGCAGTCACTGTGTACATACATTACATTACTGATCCTGAGTTACCTCCTTATTATACTCCAGAGCTGCACTCACTATTCTGCTGGTGCAGTCACTGTGTACATACAATACTGATCCTGAGTCACCTCCTGCATTATACTCCAGAGCTGCACTCACTATTCTGCTGGTGCAGTCACTGTGTACATACAATACTGATCCTGAGTTACATCCTGCATTATACTCCAGAGCTGTATTAGTCTCACACTGCATCTAGGTTTAATCCATTACTGACCCTGAGTCACGTCCTGTATTATACTCCAGAGCTGCACTCACTATTCTGCTGGTGCAGTCACTGTGTACATACATTACATTACTGATCCTGAGTTACCTCCTGTATTATACTCCAGAGCTGCACTCACTATTCTGCTGGTGCAGTCACTGTGTACATACATTACATTACTGATCCTGAGTTACCTCCTGTATTATACTCCAGAGCTGCACTCACTATTCTGCTGGTGCAGTCACTGTGTACATACATTACATTACTGACCCTGAGTCACCTCCTGTATTATACTCCAGAGCTGCGCTCACTATTCTGCTGGTGCAGTCACTGTATACATACATTACATTACTATCCCGAGTTACCTCCTGTATTATACTCCAGAGCTGCACTCACTATTCTGCTGGTGCAGTCACTGTGTACATACATTACATTACTGATCCTGAGTTACCTCCTGTATTATACTCCAGAGCTGCGCTCACTATTCTGCTGGTGCAGTCACTGTGTACATACATTACATTACTGATCCTGAGTTACCTCCTGTATTATACTCCAGAGCTGCACTCACTATTCTGCTGGTGCAGTCACTGTGTACATACATTACATTACTGATCCTGAGTTACCTCCTGTATTATCCTCCAGAGCTGCACTCACTATTCTGCTGGTGCAGTCACTGTGTACATACATTACATTACTGATCAGTCTTGGTTGCCTCATTCTCCATTATAAACCTTCTCCAGTATATAGCTGTCTTTATTACCCTTCTTACATACTCTGTGCTGCTGGAACACTTAGTTTTCTTACATCTGTTGTCTTTTACTCGTCTCTGTGTCTACTGTCTCTCGCTCATGTCTAGGTTAGTTTGGGACTAGGGTGTTCCCTATGATCAGAAAATGCCTTCAGCGTCGTCTTCTCCTGAAATACTTTGTGCTGCTTTCATCAATGTCCTCGGTGTTATCACAATGCTCTTGTCAGTTGCCCTCATGTGTCAGCTCTTGCTGGGAGTTGTAGTGCCTCTCTATATGTACATTGTCTGCCGGGGGTCGGGATACGCTGCGGCCGTGCCTTTATCGGGGCCGTCTGGGGTGGGAGCGCCTCGCTCAGGGGAGTGGCGGAGTTGTTTTCCTGTAACAGGAAATATACATGTGTTCATTGTAACCTTCTTGTTGCAGCTCGGGCCCATCGGTCATCTCCATGGACAGCTGACAGCGCAGGAGCAGCCGCAGTATGTGACGCCGCGGGCAGCCTGGGTAAGAGGACGGCGTCATTTGCTGGGTATCGGCTCACCCCGGCTAGGACCTGGAGGTTGATTGTCTCCATCCAATCCGTCACTTTATATCACGGAACGTCCATTTATTATAGGGATTGTCAGGCGTTGTGTCCGCAGCTTTATAGGATGTGGGTGAGCAGAAGCTCCGTCTTCCCGTCACATAGGTGAGATCCAAGCTTAGCGCCCACCTGACATAGACGGACGTGGCCACAAATGAGGTCCTACAGAGTGACCCCACCTGAGTCCTTACAGTCAGTGCAAACATCCAGATCCAGCTTTCAAGGTTTCAGATGCAATCCCCAACTAAAGCACTGATGAGGGGATAAAACGCAATGTGAACACAGCCCAATACTGCCGAAAAACTGCGCATTCTCCTCTCAGCCGCCGCTGCAACCCCCCGAGCATCATCGGCTCCTAAGGTAGAGTCACATGAGCGGCGCACTGTACTCTTCCCCAGTGTTAGGCAATGATTCAGCTCAGATCTGCCAGTCTTTCCTCAGCCCTAATCAGACTGAGGAATAAATGGCAGCATGCTGCGATTGTCTATGAGTCTCGATCACTCACTCCCATACAAGTCTATGAGTGCAAGGAAAACATTGAACTACATTCAGATGACATCCAACTGCAGTGCAATATCCGCCAAGGCCGGCAGTGGAGAAGATAGGAGGATTACGCTGTCTGCTGCACAGCTCTGATCACAGTATAATGACACAGTCACTCTCACAGCAGAGCCTGAGCCGAGGGGCATTACAATATCACATACCATTCCCTACAGGCCCAGCCTTACTGTAATGCACTGCTGAGATACTGTGCATGCTCAGGCACCTTCTCTCTTTCACTCTTTTTTCTCTCTCGCGTTCTTTCTTTCTCTCTCGCGTTCTTTCTTTCTCTCTCGCGTTCTTTCTTTCTCTCTCGCGTTCTTTCTTTTTCTCTCTCGTTCTTTCTTTCTCTCGCGTATTCTTTCTTTCTCTCGCGTTCTTTTTTTTTCTCTCCGCGTGTTCTTTCTTTCTCTCGCGTTCTTTCTTTCTCTCTCGCGTTCTTCTTTCTCTCGCGCGTTCTTTCTTTCTCTCGCGCGTTCTTTCTTTCTCTCGCGCGTTCTTTCTTTCTCTCCGCGCGTTCTTTCTTCTCTCTCGCGCGTTCTTTCTTTCTCTCGCCCGTTTCTTTCTTTCTCTCGCCCGTTCTTTCTTTCTCTCGCCCGTTCTTTCTTTCTCTCGCCCGTTCTTTCTTCTTCTCTCGCCCGTTCTTTCTTTCTCTCGCCCGTTCTTTCTTTCTCTCTCGCCCGTTCTTTCTTTCTCTCGCCCGTTTCTTTCTTTCTCTCGCCCGTTCTTTCTTTCTCTCGCCCGTTCTTTCTTTCTCTCCCCGCCCGTTCTTTCTTTCTCTCGCCCGTTCTTTCTTTCTCTCGCCCGTTCTTTCTTTCTCTCGCGTGTTCTTTCTTTTTCTCGCGTGTTCTTTCTTTCTCTCGCGTGTTCTTTCTTTCTCTCCGTGTTCTTTCTTTCTCTCGCGTGTTCTTTCTTTCTCTCGCGCCTTCACTCTTTCTCTCGCGCCTTCACTCTTTCTCTCTTGCTCGCTGTCTCTCTTGCCTTCTCTCTCTCTCGCTCGCCTTCGCTCTTTCTCTCTCACTCGCTGTCTCTCTTGCCTTCTCTCTCTCTCTCGCTCGCCTTCGCTCTTTCTCTCTCACTCGCTGTCTTTCTCTTGCCTTCGCTCTTTCTCTCTCGCTGTCTCTTTCTCTCTCGCTCGCTGTCTCTCTTGCCTTTGCTCTCACTCGCTCGCTGTCTTTCTCTTGCCTTTGCTCTCTCGCTCGCTGTCTTTCTCTTGCCTTCGCTCTTTCTCTCTCGCTCGCTGTCTTTCTCTTGCCTTCGCTCTTTCTCTCTTGCTCGCTGTCTCTCTTGCCTTCGCTCTTTTCTCTCTCGCTCGCTGTCTTTCTCTTGCCCTCGCTCTTTCTCTCTCGCTCGCTGTCTTTCTCTTGCCTTCGCTCTTTCTCTCTCGCTCGCTGTCTCTCTTGCCTTCGCTCTTTTCTCTCGCTCGCTGTCTTTCTCTTGCCCTCGCTCTCTCTCTCTCGCTGTCTTTCTCTTGCCCTCGCTCTCTCTCTCTCTCGCTGTCTTTCTCTTGCCTTCGCTCTCTCTCTCTCTCTCCTCTCGCTGTCTTTCTCTTGCCTTCGCTCTTTCTCTCTCCGCTCGCTGTCTCTCTTGCCTTCGCTCTTTCTCTCTCGCTCGCTGTCTTTCTCTTGCCCTCGCTCTTTCTCTCTCTCGCTCGCTGTCTTTCTCTTGCCTTCGCTCTTTCTCTCTCGCTCGGTGTCTCTCTCTCGCTCGGTGTCTCTCTCTCGCCTTCGCTCTTTCTCGCCTTCGCTCTTTCTCTCTCGCCTTCGCTCTTTCTCTCTCGCCTTCGCTCTTTCTCTCTCGCCTTCGCTCTTTCTCTCTCGCCTTCGCTCTTTCTCTCTCGCCTTCGCTCTTTCTCGCTCGCCTTCGCTCTTTCTCGCTCGCTCTCTCTCCGCCTTCGCTCTTTCTCGCTCTCCTTCGCTCTTTCTCGCTCTCCTTCGCTCTTTCTCGCTCGCTCTCTCTCTCGCCTTCGCTCTTTCTCGCTCTCCTTCGCTCTTTCTCGCTCTCCTTCTCTCTTTCTCGCTCTCCTTCGCTCTTTCTCGCTCTCCTTCGCTCTTTCTCTCTCGCCTTCGCTCTTTCTCTCCCTCGCTCTCTCTCTCGCCTTCGCTCTTTCTCGCTCTCCTTCGCTCTTTCTCGCTCTCCTTCGCTCTTTCTCGCTCGCCTTCGCTCTTTCTCTCTCGCCTTCGCTCTTTCTCTCCTCGCCTTCGCTCTTTCTCGCTCGCCTTCGCTCTTTCTCGCTCGCTCTCTCTCTCGCCTTCGCTCTTTCTCGCTCTCCTTCGCTCTTTCTCGCTCTCCTTCGCTCTTTCTCGCTCGCCTTCGCTCTTTCTCGCTCGCCTTCGCTCTTTCTCGCTCGCCTCGCCTTCGCTCTTTCTCTCTTGCTCTCACCTTCGCGCTCTCTCGCTCTCGCCTTCTCGCTCTCTCGCTCTCGCCTTCTCGCTCGCTCTCTCTTGCTCTCACCTTTGCTCTTTCTCTTGCTCTACTTTTAGAACCTATTCCTAATACCTCCAGTCTGGTGCTATGAAAAAACCCTCTCCATCCTTATCCTTGCACCACCATGTGTGATGTGAGCTCCCCGCTGTGTCTGTAGGCAGTCACTTTGTCATGTGACAGCTGCAGCCTTCTCTATTCCTTCACCTGACAGACTATTGAAGACTACAGCCAGTCTATGGCCTCTGATCGGCTGCAGTGGTCACATGACGTAATGACACCTTACCATCGGGACAGACAGTGCGGAGATGGACGGAGCGGTGCCTGTCCGGGAGGAAAGTCTGCAGTGTGCACTTCTTATATTCTGCACCATGCTAGGCGTATTAAGAAGGGATTGTCCAGAGCTGGGCATCCCCTTTGAGAGGGTCTGTCACTGTACATAAATATGTCATTTTCTTACCTGGTGTAAATGGTCATCTTCTGCCTTTTCAAAGGGATTCCATCCCGGTTCCTCAGTAGGACCACAGTCACACACTGAATATTTGGTGAGTTTTTTTACCTCAGGATTTATAGCCAAAACCAGGAGTGGCGCAATCAGAGGAAAAGTATAATAGAAATAGGTCACAGCTTCTGTATTTATCACCCACTGCTGGGTTTGTCTACAATCCTGAGGTAAAAACTCACCAAATACTTAATATGTGACTATGGTCTAAAGTTTCCAGGGATTTTACCTGTCGCCAAGAATCACCTAGTCCGAGAAGGTGGCAAGATGCTGGAGGCACTTACACCTACTGCCTGTCCACTTCTTTAAAGTAGTTTTCCCACTAACAAAGTTAATTTTCAATCGATCTTGGTATAATAATAATTTCCACAATTGGATGTTTTTAATAAAATATATAGGTATATATATATGTCTCTACTGTATACTATGTAAAGGATGTGTCTGACCGTACAGAGACATGGTCTGATCATACCACATCTCCTGTGCTGAGATAATCTTATATATGTGTCCCTGCTATGTACTGTGTAATGGATGTGTCTGACCGTACAGGGACATGGTCTGATCATACCACATCTCTTGTGCGTACATAGCAGGGACACATGTAGATTATCTCAGCACAGGGATGTGGTATGATCAGACCATGTCCTGTACGGTCAGACACATATATAAGATTAACTCAGCACAGGAGATGTGGTATGATCAGATCATGTCCCTGTACGGTCTGACACATCCATTACACAGTACATAGCAGGGACACATATATAAGATTATCTCAGCACAGGAGATGTGGTATGATCAGACATGTCCCTGTACAGTCAGACACATCCATTACACAGTACATAGCAGGGACACAATATAAGATTATCTCAGCACAGGAGATGTGGTATGATCAGACCATGTCCCTCTACGGTCAGACACATCCATTCACAGTACATAGCAGTACACATATATAAATTATCTCCGTACAGGAGATGTGGTATGATCAGACCATGTCCCTGTACAGTCAGACACATCCATTACACAGTACATAGCAGGGACACATATATAAGATTATCTCAGCACAGGAACATTTATTTTAAATATTAAATTGTAGAAATTATTACTATTCCAAGATCTATTGATTAAAATTAACTTTGTTCATGGAGGAAAACCCTTTAATTCCCTTCCCACTTGATTAAGCCTGTCTTCATTTTCATTTCTCTCCCTCCCTTTCTTACCCACCCAAAAAAATAAAAAGGTTATAAAAATTGTCCTTGTAATTATTATTATTATTATTATTATTATTATTATATTATATTGGCTCAATCCTCAGTTTTCCTCTTCTGTTGGGAGAATGCGGGTCCATATAATAATCATCCGTCTGCTCCCGTGGACACATCACCTATCACCCATCCATCAGTGGTTCTTCTTTCTCGGCGCTCGCTGACATTTTGTTGGGAGCCTTTGTTTAGTTTTGTTCCTCTTCATTGATTTTTCTGCTTATTTTTACATTTTATTTTCTGACTGTTATTAATAGCAGCTTAAAGGACGGCATTGATTCCCGGCCCATCATTTATTCAGAGGCAGGAGATGCACAGAACGATCTTTATATGAAATCATCGGCAGCGTTGCTTTCCCAGTGGTAAATGTGTCCCCAGCGCACGGCGGCATTATTCTGTGGACGCCCTTCATTACGTTAAAGGGATGCCCTGCTTATAGATTACTCTCTTCTTTTCTTTTTTTTTCTTTTTCATCTGTAATACAGGGGCTATTTGTGGGCTCCTGGTGTAATACAGGGGCTATGTGGGCACAGGTTATAATACAAGGGCTATGTGTGGGCTCCTGGTGTAATGCAGGGGCTATGAGTGGGCTCCTTGTATAATACAGAGGCTACGTGGAGCACAGACTTTAATACAGGGGCTATGTAAGGCACAGGCTTAAAGTGTAATGCAGGGGGCTATGTGTGAGCTCCTGCTCTAATACATGTTTGACCTCCTGGTGTAATACAGAGGCTTTGTGAGGTCTTCTGTTCTAATATTGGGGGCTGTGTGCAACCTCCTGCTGTAATACTCGAGGCTGTGTGCGGCCTCCTGATGTAATACTGGGCTCTGTGTGTGGCCTCCTGATGTAATACTGGTGTGCTGTGTGCGGCCTCCTGATGTAATACTGGGCTCTGTTTGTGGCCTCCTGATGTAATACTGGGTGGCTGTGTGCGGCCTCCTGATGCCTACTGGGGGTCTGTGTGCTGCCTACTGGGTGCTGTGTTGTGGCCTCCTGATGTAATACTGGGTGGCTGTGTGCGGCCTCCTGCTGCCTACTGGGGGTCTGTGTGCTGCCTACTGGGGGTCTGTGTGCGGCCTCCTGCTGCCTACTGGGGGTCTGTGTGCGGCCTCCTGCTGCCTACTGGGGGTCTGTGTGCGGCCTCCTGCTGCCTACTGGGGGTCTGTGTGCGGCCTCCTGCTGCCTACTGGGGGTCTGTGTGCGGCCTCCTGCTGCCTACTGGGGGTCTGTGTGCGGCCTCCTGCTGCCTACTGGGGGTCTGTGTGCGGCCTCTCGCTTTAATAATGGGGGCTTTTTTATTATATGTAATATTTTTTATTTCATATATGATGTATATCTTTTTCAATTATCTAATATTATGTGTATATATATATATATATATATATATAAGTATTTTTATTATTATTTAATATAATTTATATATACAGCGCTGTGCAAATTAATTGGGACAAAGCCAGTCTTCACTTTCTTGCATTAGTTTTACTATTTCTGATAAGTGTTTTATCAGTTCTTGGTGTCGTTTTCCTTTTTCTTCCACATTTCCCTTTTCATTTTGGAGAAAATTATCCAGTTTCATTGTGTGCGACTTATTCTTGAAACGGTAGATTTTCCAATACTAAACGGTGGAAGCAATTTCTCTTTCAGTCAGACTTGTATGTTCATTAAGAGTAATAATTCTAGATTCTTCCGTGAGTAACATCCATTTTTACACGCACGAATCACACTGAGAGAAAAAGTACACGAAACCACTCCTCACAGAAACAAGCTCTCACCTGAAGCTGAAGGGGCAGCTAGCTGTTATTTTCTGACTAAAACCAGTCACACCACATTTTGTTACTCAAGGTTGTACACTCACACCTGTTCAAAGCAGTTAAAACTGGTTTGAATCACTGACTGGTAACCCCAACTTACCATTTTACTTTAAAAAAATGCTTTGTCCCAATTAATTTGCACAGCACTGTATATATACCGTATATACTCGAGTATAAGCCGAGTTTTTCAGCACAATTTTTGTGATGAAAAGTGCCCCCCTCAGCTTATACTCGAGTCACTCTGTATTTGCTGTGACCGGGGGCTGGAGGAGGCAGGAGGGGGCTGCAATGACAGCGGGAGGTCACGTGGGGCCGCTCATTAGTGTAATGAATATGCACTGCATCCCCCCATCCATCAGCGGCGGGGGGAGCGGTGCATATTGCACTACACTGGACCCAATCAGTGATATACATCCTCCCCTCCTTAGTATCTGGCCCCCAGGCTGCAGCACTGTTAAAATAAACATTTTATACATTACCTTTCCGGCGACTCCTTGCTGGCAGCGCCGCGTCCTCCGGTCTCCCAGTTTCTTCCTGCTTGTGCCGTGTCATGTGACCGGCGCAGCAGATGACGTCATCTGCTGCGTCGGTCACGGCAATCAAATCAGACACAAGCAGGAAGAAGCCAGGAGACCGGACGACGCGGCGCTGCCAGCAAGGAGTCGCCGGAAAGGTAATGTATAAAACGTTTATTTTAACAGGTGCCGCAACCTGGGGGCCAGATACTAAGGAGGGGAGGATGTATACCACTGATGAGGGGCCTGTATACCACTGATGAGGGGCCTGTATACCACTGATGAGGGGCCTGTATACCACTGATGAGGGGCCTGTATACCACTGATGAGGGGCCTGTATACCACTGATGAGGGGCCTGTATACCAGCGATGAGGGGCGCTATATACCAGTGACTGGGGACTATATAACAGGATGGAGGTCTGCTGCATTTCTCACCCTAGGCTTATACTCGGGTCAATAAGTTTCCCTAGTTTTGGAGGGTAAAATTAGGGGCCTCGGCTTATACTCGGGTCGGCTTATGCTCGAGTATATACGGTATATAATTTTTAAGCCAAATTGAAAGTTAAATGTTCTCGAAGTGGCAATCCCTTTGTAAGAGTTTCAGATTGTTGTTATTTCTGCTGCCCTCTAGTGGCCTTGGTCAGTCATGAGCAGGACATGTTGATAAAGCCGATCTTTAGATCCAGGGTGCATGTGTTTTTTTTTTTTTAATTTAGTCCCAAATTCACATTATTAAGGGCTGCACACTGTTTAGGGGTAATTCCTGCTCCTATCTGGAGAGTGGGGGGTCCTGTTGCCCCTTTTGACCAAATTTTCTCCCAATTTTGGCTTCCTGTACATAGCTGGGCGGTGGTGACGCCATGCCCCTCCCCTGCCTCAGCTTCAGCGCCATGTTGGCGGATGGCTCTCTTCATTTAGCTGTCGGCCCAGTGATCTATGAACAGGTATCGCCAATGATTGCCCCATAAACATAAGGTTCAAGGCAAATAGGGGTTCATCCTCTCCACCTCGGAGCCACAGTGCAGACTTCTATCACCGACAGTCTGGTGTCACGTACATCCACATGTAAAGATCATACATCCCATCCTCTTTATTTCTACAGGCCGGACGTGCCCTTCATTTCTACTTTTACTCATTGACCAACCAGGGCATTATCATTATGGGCAGCCCGACTGACACAGAAGAGGCGCACGTAGCCGTGATCCGCCCCAAAAATGCTGGAAGCCTCAATTCACGGGAATATAGAGCAAAACTGTACGAGGTAAGAAACTAATGTGTGCACCCATTCATGTGCTGTATATTTAATGCCATGACCGTGCCAGACAACCCGCTCCATGATGGACTCAGTCACTGCTGCTATCTTTCCATGACAGTGCAAGTCATTGTTCCTCATATCAGCGTCGTCCGCCGGCTCCCCTCTCCGCAGGGCGTCGTCGTCCGCCGGCTCCCCTCTCCGCAGGGCGTCGTCGTCCGCCGGCTCCCCTCTCCGCAGGGCGTCGTCGTCCGCCGGCTCCCCTCTCCGCAGGGCGTCGTCGTCCGCCGGCTCCCCTCTCCGCAGGGCGTCGTCGTCCGCCGGCTCCCCTCTCCGCAGGGCGTCGTCGTCCGCCGGCTCCCCTCTCCGCAGGGCGTCGTCGTCCGCCGGCTCCCCTCTCCGCAGGGCGTCGTCGTCCGCCGGCTCCCCTCTCCGCAGGGCGTCGTCGTCCGCCGGCTCCCCTCTCCGCAGGGCGTCGTCGTCCGCCGGCTCCCCTCTCCGCAGGGCGTCGTCGTCCGCCGGCTCCCCTCTCCGCAGGGCGTCGTCGTCCGCCGGCTCCCCTCTCCGCAGGGCGTCGTCGTCCGCCGGCTCCCCTCTCCGCAGGGCGTCGTCGTCCGCCGGCTCCCCTCTCCGCAGGGCGTCGTCGTCCGCCGGCTCCCCTCTCCGCAGGGCGTCGTCGTCCGCCGGCTCCCCTCTCCGCAGGGCGTCGTCGTCCGCCGGCTCCCCTCTCCGCAGGGCGTCGTCGTCCGCCGGCTCCCCTCTCCGCAGGGCGTCGTCGTCCGCCGGCTCCCCTCTCCGCAGGGCGTCGTCGTCCGCCGGCTCCCCTCTCCGCAGGGCGTCGTCGTCCGCCGGCTCCCCTCTCCGCAGGGCGTCGTCGTCCGCCGGCTCCCCTCTCCGCAGGGCGTCGTCGTCCGCCGGCTCCCCTCTCCGCAGGGCGTCGTCGTCCGCCGGCTCCCCTCTCCGCAGGGCGTCGTCGTCCGCCGGCTCCCCTCTCCGCAGGGCGTCGTCGTCCGCCGGCTCCCCTCTCCGCAGGGCGTCGTCGTCCGCCGGCTCCCCTCTCCGCAGGGCGTCGTCGTCCGCCGGCTCCCCTCTCCGCAGGGCGTCGTCGTCCGCCGGCTCCCCTCTCCGCAGGGCGTCGTCGTCCGCCGGCTCCCCTCTCCGCAGGGCGTCGTCGTCCGCCGGCTCCCCTCTCCGCAGGGCGTCGTCGTCCGCCGGCTCCCCTCTCCGCAGGGCGTCGTCGTCCGCCGGCTCCCCTCTCCGCAGGGCGTCGTCGTCCGCCGGCTCCCCTCTCCGCAGGGCGTCGTCGTCCGCCGGCTCCCCTCTCCGCAGGGCGTCGTCGTCCGCCGGCTCCCCTCTCCGCAGGGCGTCGTCGTCCGCCGGCTCCCCTCTCCGCAGGGCGTCGTCGTCCGCCGGCTCCCCTCTCCGCAGGGCGTCGTCGTCCGCCGGCTCCCCTCTCCGCAGGGCGTCGTCGTCCGCCGGCTCCCTCTTCCGCAGGGCGCCGCCGTCCGCCGGCTCCCTCTCCGCAGGGCGCCGCCGTCCGCCGCCTCCCCTCTCTGCTATTCCTAAGTCTCTTCACTGTTCTTTTTTTCTTCTTACCTCGTCTTTCCAGATCTTAATGATTGAGGTGCCTATAGAAGGGCAAAAGAAAAAACGGAGAAAAGTTTTGCTGGAAACCAATCTCCCAGGAGAGAAAGACAAATCCCAGGAGATACTGGACTATGTGCTGGAAACCACCAAGCAAATCTCTGCATCCAATCAAGGAGTTAAAGGTGAGGATGGAATCCATGATGGGGGGCGTGGAAGAGACCAGGACATCACATCGATTGCTGAGATTATTCCATGTGGATTTTACTACACTCGGATTTCACTCTCCATAGACTTCTGCAGGCAGCAGCTGTGATCTTCATCCCTCACTGAAGACAGAACTGTAGACAGATTTGAGCAGTTTTTGATCATATAGTAAATATGAGTGGGGAAAAGGGAATTTATCTTCAATAACATCAAATGTAAACATTTTCTATTTTGTGACCTCTATCTACCATTGTTCTTTATTTTTATTTTTTTGTCTCTTTAATTGTTTTTATTTTGAAGCATTTTCTGCCTCTAGAGAAAAACAAAAATAATACAAACATTTTATAAATCTTTATTTAAAATATCACACAATATCATTTATGAATTTTTGATTTTTGATTTTTGTATACCCTACAGGCAAAAGAGTTGTGATAATGAACAAATTTCCTCTTGATGGCGAAAAGGCCGGTAAAGAAGCCACTCTGTTCCTGGTCCCGACTTCTGTCAAAGGTGAACACCCTGGAGATATTCGTAATGGGAATAGGAGTGGTGGTACGGTGATGTAGGCGCTTGTTCCCTGATAAAATTGATATGTTTTTTTGTAGAGATCCGATGTGCCAGTCATGAGAAATCTACTATAGAAGCCAAAGTGCACTGGGGGCGTGTCAGAGCACTTGTGATGCATTGACACGCCCCCAGTGCACTTCCTGTCTGATTTGCCACAGCTGTTAATATTTTTAGGTGTTTTTATTGCAGATAATTCCAAGACCAATTACAACCCTGGAAACCCTGTGTTTTACTGCCTGCAGGACATCATGAGGGTGTGCAGCGAAACCAGCAGCCACTTCTCCACAATCACTGCGCGCATGCTCATTGCCCTGGATAAGTAAGGATAGAATTATATATTGTTTGTGTGTGTGTGTATATGCACCAGCAGAATAGTGAGTGCAGCTCTGGAGTATAATACAGGAGGTAACTCAGGATCAGTAATGTAATGTATGTATACAGTGAGTGCAGCTCTGGAGTATTATACAGGAGGTAACTCAGGGTCAGTAATGTAATGTATGTACACAGTGACTGCACCAGCAGAATAGTGAGTGCAGCTCTGGAGGATAATACAGGAGGTAACTCAGGATCAGTAATGTAATGTATGTACACAGTGACTGCACCAGCAGAATAGTGAGTGCAGCTCTGGAGTATTATACAGGAGGTAACTCAGGGTCAGTAATGTAATGTATGTACACAGTGACTGCACCAGCAGAATAGTGAGTGCAGCTCTGGAGTATAATACAGGAGGTAACTCAGGGTCAGTAATGTAATGTATGTACACAGTGACTGCACCAGCAGGATAGTGAGTGCAGCTCTGGAGTATAATACAGGAGGTAACTCAGGATCAGTAATGTAATGTATGTACACAGTGACTGCACCAGCAGAATAGTGAGTGCAGCTCTGGAGTATAATACAGGAGGTAACTCAGGATCAGTAATGTAATGTATGTACACAGTGACTGCACCAGCAGAATAGTGAGTGCAGCTCTGGAGTATAATACAGGAGGTGACTTAGGGTCATTAATGTAATGTATGTACACAGTGACTGCACCAGCAGGATAGTGAGTGCAGCTCTGGAGTATAATACAGGAGGTAACTCAGGTTCAGTAATGTAATGTATGTACACAGTGACTGTACCAGCAGAATAGTGAGTGCAGCTCTGGAGGATAATACAGGAGGTGACGTAGGGTCATTAATGTAATGTATGTACACAGTGACTGCACCAGCAGGATAGTGAGTGCAGCTCTGGAGTATAATACAGGAGGTAACTCAGGTTCAGTAATGTAATGTATGTACACAGTGACTGTACCAGCAGAATAGTGAGTGCAGCTCTGGAGGATAATACAGGAGGTAACTCAGGATCAGTAATGTAATGTATGTACACAGTGACTGCACCAGCAGAATAGTGAGTGCAGCTCTGGAGTATAATACAGGAGGTCACTCAGGATCAGTAATGTAATGTATGTACACAGTGACTGTACCAGCAGAATAGTGAGTGCAGCTCTGGAGGATAATACAGGAGGTAACTCAGGATTAGTAATGTAATGTATGTACACAGTGACTGCACCAGCAGAATAGTGAGTGCAGCTCTGGAGTATAATACAGGAGGTGACGTAGGGTCATTAATGTAATGTATGTACACAGTGACTGCACCAGCAGGATAGTGAGTGCAGCTCTGGAGTATAATACAGGAGGTAACTCAGGTTCAGTAATGTAATGTATGTACACAGTGACTGTACCAGCAGAATAGTGAGTGCAGCTCTGGAGGATAATACAGGAGGTAACTCAGGATCAGTAATGTAATGTATGTACACAGTGACTGCACCAGCAGAATAGTGAGTGCAGCTCTGGAGTATAATACAGGAGGTGACGTAGGGTCATTAATGTAATGTATGTACACAGTGACTGCACCAGCAGGATAGTGAGTGCAGCTCTGGAGTATAATACAGGAGGTAACTCAGGTTCAGTAATGTAATGTATGTACACAGTGACTGTACCAGCAGAATAGTGAGTGCAGCTCTGGAGGATAATACAGGAGGTAACTCAGGATCAGTAATGTAATGTATGTACACAGTGACTGCACCAGCAGAATAGTGAGTGCAGCTCTGGAGTATAATACAGGAGGTGACGTAGGGTCATTAATGTAATGTATGTACACAGTGACTGCACCAGCAGGATAGTGAGTGCAGCTCTGGAGTATAATACAGGAGGTAACTCAGGTTCAGTAATGTAATGTATGTACACAGTGACTGTACCAGCAGAATAGTGAGTGCAGCTCTGGAGGATAATACAGGAGGTAACTCAGGATCAGTAATGTAATGTATGTACACAGTGACTGCACCAGCAGAATAGTGAGTGCAGCTCTGGAGGATAATACAGGAGGTAACTCAGGATCAGTAATGGATTAAACCTAGATGCAGTGTGAGACTAATACAAGAACAATGACTATATTCACACTCTGCTCCTTCTACAGTGTGAGGTGGTATTTCCTATTCTAATTGCGGCATTTTATAATCTATTTATAATTATAAAAACACAACCCTAAAATAGGAATCGCTCATCACATAGAAACCACATGACTGCGCTCCGTCCTCTGCACTAAATTACTGTAAAGTCATGAGTGGAGGAGGGAAAGCCACAAAGTGGGATTTTTAGCACCGTCCACTGCTTTAATCCAGGGTTCCGGCTTGTACAATGTTATTTAAGAAAAAATTTCAGTATAATTAATTAATTAACCACTGCAGCCCCCAGGAATACACCAACAAAATAGTGGGTACAGCTCTGGAGTATAATACAGGAGGTAACTCAGGATCAGTAATGTAATGTATGTATACAGTGAGTGCAGCTCTGGAGTATTAGTACAGGAGGTGACTCAGGATCAGTAATGTAATGTATGTACACAGTGACTCCACCAGCAGAATAGTGAGTGCAGCTCTTGGGTATAATACAGGAGGTGACTCAGGATCAGTAATGTAATGTATGTACACAGTGACTGCACCAGTAGAATAGTGAGTGCAGCTCTGGAGGATAATACAGGAGGTAATTCAGGATCAGTAATGTAATGTATGTACACAGTGACTGCACCAGCAGAATAGTGAGTGCAGCTCTGGGGTATAATACAGGAGGTGACTCAGGATCAGTAATGTAATGTATGTACACAGTGACTGCACCAGCAGAATAGTGAGTGCAGCTCTGGAGTATAATACAGGAGGTAACTCAGGATCAGTAATGTAATGTATGTACACAGTGAGTGCACCAGCAGAATAGTGAGTGCAGCTCTGGGTATAATACAGGAGGTAACTCAGGATCAGTAATGTAATGTATGTACACAGTGAGTGCAGCTCTGGAGCATAATACAGGGTGTAGAATAATTGCAATAATCATGAAGTGAATGATCTGACCCCTCCTCACTCCTTTCCTTACACAGGTGGTTGGATGAACAACACATGAAGTCTCACGCCATCTCTGCGCTGTTCCGTCCGTCTCCTCTAGACCGGATAAAGAGCAATGTGACAAATCCCGCTTATTCCACAGAGTCCGGGAAATCTGAAGAATCTCTTCACATGGGATACACGGCCTTGGAAATCAAGAGCAAAATGATGGCCCTGGAGAAAGCAGACGTGTGCATCTACAACCCCTTGTTTGGCTCAGACCTGCAGTACACCAACAGGGTATGTGTACCGGCTCCGAATATTGCACTGTGCCTCATAGTATGTGACATGTAACATAGATCAGGTAACATTCCGTTTAGTGTGTTGTGGTTCTATGTAGAACTGTGTGTTTCCATGGAGATACATGAGTGAAGAAACAGACTACACAGGAGTTGTTTGTAGTCTGTAACCATAGAAACGCGCTGGTCTGCATAGGAGCTGTGTACACAATACTTAGTGCTTGATCAATGGCTGTGATATGTTATAGAGCGGAGAAGCTTCATGTTATGTGTCTGATCTGTTTATTCCCCATCTCGGCAGGTTGATAAAGTGGTGATTAACCCTTACTTCGGGCTCGGTGCTCCAGACTACTCCAAAATCCAGATCCCAAAGAGAGACAAATGGCAACGGAGCATGAGCTGCGTCATGGAGGACAAGTATGATGATATCTGGTGTAACCCCATTGACCTTAATGTGATGAGGCAGAAAATCTGTCCTCACATAGTCTTCAAGTAGGATCTATCAGACCAGAGGGGAACAAGATTGCCTATACTGATACACTGGAGCAAACACTCAGCTGAGGATAGGACAAGTTTTGTAGGTGGTTACCTGCACCTTAAAGGGGTTTTCCCACAAAGTTTATGTTAATCAATAGATTTTTGAATAATCATAATGTCCAAATTTGACATGATTAAAAAAATGTTCCTGTGCTGAGATAATCTTATATATGTGTCCCTGCTATGTACTGTGTAATGGATGTGTCTGACCGTACAGAGACATGGTCTGATTATACCACATCTCCTGTGCTGAGATAATCTTATATATGTGTCCCTGCTATGTACTGTGTAATGGATGTGTCTGACTATACAGGGACATGGTCTGATCATACCACATCTCCTGTGCTGAGAATCTTATATATGTGTCCCTGCTATGTACTGTGTAATGGATGTGTCTGACCGTACAGGGACATGGTCTGATCACACCACATCTCCTGTGCTGAGATAATCTTGTATATCTGTGGTATAATCAGACCATGTCCTGTACGGTCAGACACATCCATTACACAGTACACAGCGGGGACACATATATAAGATTATCTCAGCACAGGAGATGTGTATGATCAGACCATGTCCCTGTATGGTCAGACACATCC
Organism: Allobates femoralis; assembly: GCA_033576535.1. Taxonomy (NCBI): domain Eukaryota; kingdom Metazoa; phylum Chordata; class Amphibia; order Anura; family Aromobatidae; genus Allobates; species Allobates femoralis. The sequence continues at coordinate 550,684,095 of JARQOC010000005.1, forward strand.
ATTGCACAGTACACAGCAGGGACACATATATAAGATTATCTCAGCACAGGAGATGTGGTATGATCAGACCATGTCCCTGTATGGTCAGACACATCCATTACACAGTACATAGCGGGGACACATATATAACATTATCTCAGCACAGGAACATTATTTTGAAACATGCAATTGTGGAAATTATTATTATTCCAAGTTCTATTGATTAAAATCAATTGTGATTGTGGGGAAAAAACGTTTGTCATCACCGCCAATTTTAATTTTTGCGCTTACGTTTTTTTTTTTCTCTCAATCTTCCAAGAGTCCTAACTTTTTTATTTTTATAGCAACATCCACAAAGGGCTTGTAGGTTGTGTTTTTTGTTGCTTTTTTGTCTATTTGCAGAACTTGTAGTTTTTGAATCAGAACCATTAATGTTACCATATAATGTGCTGGGAAATTGTTAAAAAAAAAATCCAATTGTGGAGCTTTGATGAAGAAAATAATACAATTCCACCACTGTTTTTTGGTGTTTTTTGGCTAAAATTGTCCTGGTACCAACATTCTCTATGTCTGGATGATTACAACTTGTATAGTTGGCAACAGGGACCCTCAGTAGCCACCATGACTACCAATAGTTACCCAACAAACTAATCCCTGGGGGGGCTGATAACTGACTAAGCAATGCCACAATGCAATAATGGTGCTGTAAGACATTAATGGCTTTTTAAGGGACTGTGCTGTCCACAAATTACCCTATAGTTTGACGTGTCTAATAAGCGGGTGCAAAGGTCACTGAAGCAGCTGTGACATCGCCTAAGGGCCGGTGTCAGCACCCGGCGTAACCGGGCAAGTGCCAGGGCCCTGAGCAGTTGGGGGGGCCCACTGACCATCAAGGAAATGCAGCCCTGATGGTCAGGAGCCCATCAGGACTAGGCAAACCCGACAAGAAGGGCCCATCAAGGGACACTCAGCCTGCAGCTGACTGCTCCCGCAGCACTGCCAGTGCACATGGCTAATTTGCTTGCAATGCAAATTAGCCATGTGCTGGCTCCCCGGGCTGTGGAGTTTCCTCCTCCTCCTCCGCAGACTGCAGCAGCGTAATCAGTCACCTCATCACACTGGTGCTGCAGCCGTGCAGGAAGGAAGCACAGATCGGAGGGGAAGCATCTGAGAGGGACACAGCCCCGGGGGAGTGGAAGGAAGGGGAGTATGATTAATTATTTTTTTACTTTGTGCAGCACAATGGGAATTATAGATACTAAGATGAGCTACGAGTCAGTATAGAGGAGAAGAGACCACCAAATTATATATTATCTGGGCTGTGAAGACTCTGTGGGCTATATATGCTGCTTCTGGGCTGTGGAGGCAAATTCTGGACTATATGGAGACTGCTGCGGGCTATGGAGGCTGTGCTGTATATTATTTAGAGACTGTGCTGTATATATTATTTGGAGGCTGTGCTGGGCTATGTATAATTATCTGGAGACTGTTGCTGTGCTGTACATAGTATTTGGATGCTGTGCTTTATATATAATATGGAGGCTGTGCTTTGCTGTATTATTAATATGGAGGCTGTGCTTGGCTATATTTATTATTTAGAGGCTTTGCTGGACTGTATGTATTATTTGGAGGCTGTTGCTGGCACCCTCTAAATTATATATACAGCCCAGCAGCAGCCTCTATATTATATATACAGCCCAGCAGCAGCCTCTATTCCATATTATATATACAACTCAGCAGCCTCCATATTTTATATATTCAGCCCTCAATATCCTATATACAGCCCATCCAGGAGCTCTATATTATATATACACAGCCCGCAGCTTTTATATTAAATTCATGAATCGTGGTATGTGTTAAAGTGGCCCACTGATACTGTTTCGCCCGGGGCCCACAAAACCCTGGAGCCGACCCTGTCTAATATGATTGGTAGATACTGTGTTGTCAGTCATTCTAATCCTGACTGTGCTGATAAGGAAATGACTGAAAACTCTTTATGAAAAGACAGGAAAAAAATCCCAGTGGCCAATGTGTAAATTGCAAGGTTACTAATGTTAATACAATGTTTACTGGTTTTGTTCACTAGGGAGCGCCAGTGGGTCGACGACTTCCCGCTGCACCGCAGCGCCTGTGAAGGAGATAGCACCTTGCTGAGCAAACTACTAGAAGAAGGATTTTCCGTCAACCAGCTAGACAATGACCAGTGGGCCCCCATACATTACGCATGCTGGTGAGCGACATACACTTATAATTTATTACAGCGCCACACCTGATCACAGGTCATGTGTGGTAATGCAGCTCTGATCCATTTCCTTCAATAACCTGCAATACCAAGCATAACCCATACACCGGTGTGGCGCTGTTTCTGTCAGAAACCAATTTAGTTTTTGGAATCCTGTGCCCTCTCTTTTAGCCTCTCTTTTACTCCACCTGTAGTCGGTAACTATTTGTCGTTGTTCTTGACAAGGTATGGGAAGGTGGAGGCGACCAGCATGTTACTGGACAATGGAAAATGCAACCCCAACCTGCTGAACGGGCAGCTGAGCGCACCGCTGCACTTCGCAGCCGGGGGCGGCCATGCTGAAATCGTCCAGATTCTCCTCAATCACCCAGAGACGGACCGGGTAATTGGAGGGGGTAAATGCCCTAAAATTGTTGTCATGTGTTGACCAATCAGACAACCCCTTTTTAAAGTTAAGGCTTTTTGGTGACCAGTTTAGGAGAAACTTCTGGTGACGTCACATTTTAAAGGTTTTTTTTGTTGTTTTATTTCAGCATATAACAGACCAACAAGGACGCTCCCCCTTGGATATATGTGAAGAAAACAAGCAGAACAAATGGGAGGAGACGACCGAGCTGCTGAAGAATTCACTTAATAAACCTGTAGGTTTGAAAGGGACAAAAAAAAGGAGTAAATTACTCCTGGACCAAGACTTAGGAACTACTACATGTGCTCCTATGTATGTCCGAAGTTTGCTGTATACAGATTTATCCATTAGAGTGAATAAGAAATCTGTCTTCGGTGAGCGCCCCCTAGTGGTGGCTGCAGACGGCCAGATCTTCAGCTTCTAATACATTTACATTATATATTTCTGAGATTCTGGAGCAGACATCTACCCGCTGTGTCAGGTCCTTCAGTGCTATACCCCAAGCTTATCCACGGGGTTCCAGAATGTTTCCCTTTGACAACTTTTGGGTTAGAAAAAGTAAAAAAAAAAAACTTTTAATTTTAACTGTATAGTTCATTTCTATATTCAAAATATAACACACGGCTTTGAGAAAGCCATCCCAGAAACCGTGTGGTTTATATGTCGTTGTTGTATGTGTTAACCCTATATTAACCCTATATGAACCTGGTGACCCCAGGTATGCTATGATACCTCGTAGTTCTATCTATTGAGGCCGATCTGTTTCTCTTTTCTCTCCTTCCATCAGTATGAGAAGGTTCGCATCTATCGGATGGACAGCTCGTACCGGTCGGTGGAGTTGAAGCACGGAAACAACACGACGGTGCAGCAGATTATGGAGGGGATGCGCCTTTCCCAGGAGACGCAGCAGTTTTTCGCTATTTGGATCTGCTCAGAGAATATCAGTAAGGATACTGTTATCTATAGACTTATCAGTCCACCACGACCCCGGGGTTAAAGGGGTTTACAAGCTGAGCTTTACTCGCCCTCCCAAGGCGAATCTCCGCTGCTGCTCAGTGTCTGTCTGCAGCGTTGACGTTGCTTCACCGGCGCTGCAGACAATCGGCGAGCTCTGTGGCTCTGCACAAGTTAATGGCTCGAGCTGCTCAGGACCAATGACCTTAGTGATTGGCTACAGCGCCATTAGTGTGACATCAGCACTGCAGAGGGTGCGATAAATGACCCAAAAAAGGCTCCTCCAGGTAGAAGGCACACTAGCCGAAACGTGCGTTGGGAGGGCACTACTGCACCTATTTTGTTTTTTTGTCATTATATGTATCTGATTATTTCTGCACTAGTATCATATTGCTATAGTTGTTTATCAGCTGCAGCATTCTTTACCGGTTATATATCTTCATATTTGAGTATTTCTACACTAGTTTATCATCTACTTATTACCACTACCTGTGGTGCTTTGTTGCCATCTAGTGGTCATTACTATACACTGCTTATGCCTCATAATTATATGATATTTTATATAAATTTTCATCATGTTTTTGTAGAGCCTCTAATAAAAAATAGTTTTCTAATATTTATATAGACTTCTGCGCCCTTTTTGTAGTATATGGTTTACAGTTTCTGCACTGACCATTATGGTTATATAGTTATATTCACCATTTTTCACTATAATCTATAGTCCTTTAAGCATTTCATATAATAGAAGTTTGACGTACTTTTTGATGTACCCTTCCCAATAGCTATACTATGTTTTTTCACCCATTGATTTCTGTAGAATCTGACACTGGCTGCACAATGAGTTTACTGAGATTCTATCAGCGAGCTCATTCTGGCGGTCTGATAGGAGTCTCTTTTTCGGAGCTCCTCTAGTTGATTTATGACCACATCAAAGTTGATTGTTCGGGAAATCAAAGGCAAAGCTTGGTTTATTATTGAGTCTCTCTTATAGTCACGTTCATGTTTTAGGTCTGCAGCTGAAGCCGTTCCACAAGCCTTTACAGCACATCAGAGACTGGGCCGAGATAGTAAATGAACTCACCAATCTGGACCCCCAGAGAGAGACCCCCCAGCTCTTCCTCCGCAGGGATGTAAAGCTGCCGCTAGACGTAGAGAAAAAGGTAAGAGAGCGAAGGTCTCCTCCATTCTGCATCTGAGCCGGGTCCAGGGCTTCAGTATTAGAGGTAAGGGGTGCACATTCATACCTCCTCTGCCATGTATCCCAGGTCTGTTCTAGGGGCAGTAAAGCAAACTGGACCAGATGACCCAGGAGGTCCCTTCCAACACCAATATTTCATGATCTATTTGTGGGTGGGGTAGGGAGGACTCACAGACTTCCTCTGTGTGCGCTGGGTAGGTAGGACTCACAGGCTTCCTCTATGTGTGGGATGGGTAGGCAAGTCTCACAGGCTTCCTCTATGTGTGGGAGGGATAGGCAGGTCTTACAGGCTTCCTCTGTGCGGGAGGGGTAGGCAGGTCTCACAGGCTTCCTCTATGCATGGGATGGGTAGGTAGGACTCACAGGCTTCCTGTATGTGTGGGACAGGTAGGTAGGTCTCACAGGCTTCCTGTATGTGTGGGAGGTGTAGGCAGGTCTCACAGGCTTCCTGTATGTGTGGGACGGGTAGGGAGGACTCACAGGCTTCCTGTATGTGTGGGAGGGGTAGGCAGGACTCACAGGCTTCCTGTATGTGTGGGACGGGTAGGTAGGTCTCACAGGCTTTCTGTATGTGTGGGAGGGGTAGGCAGGTCTCACAGGCTTCCTCTGTGTGGGCGGGGTAGGTCTCACAGTCTTCCTGTATGTGTGGGATGGGTAGGTAGGTCTCACAGGCTTTCTGTATGTGTGGGAGGGGTAGGCAGGTCTCACAGTCTTCCTGTATGTGTGGGATGGGTAGGCAGGTCTCACAGTCTTCCTGTATGTGTGGGATGGGTAGGCAGGTCTCACAGTCTTCCTGTATGTGTGGGATGGGTAGGCAGGTCTCACAGTCTTCCTGTATGTGTGGGATGGGTAGGCAGGTCTCACAGTCTTCCTGTATGTGTGGGATGGGTAGGCAGGTCTCACAGTCTTCCTGTATGTGTGGGATGGGTAGGCAGGTCTCACAGGCTTCCTGTATGTGTGGGAGGGGTAGGCAGGACTCACAGGCTTCCTGTATGTGTGGGATGGGTAGGCAGGTCTCACAGTCTTCCTGTATGTGTGGGATGGGTAGGCAGGGCTCACAGGCTTCCTCTGTGTGGGCGGGGTATGTCTCACAGTCTTCCTGTATGTGTGGGATGGGTAGGCAGGTCTCACAGTCTTCCTGTATGTGTGGGATGGGTAGGCAGGTCTCACAGGCTTCCTCTATGTGTGGGAGGCGTAGGCAGGTCTCACAGGCTTCCTCTATGTGTGGGAGGCGTAGGCAGGTCTCACAGGCTTCCTCTATGTGTGGGAGGGGTAGGCAGGTCTCACAGGCTTCCTCTATGTGTGGGAGGGGTAGGCAGGTCTCACAGGCTTCCTCTATGTGTGGGAGGCGTAGGCAGGTCTCACAGGCTTCCTCTATGTGTGGGATGGGTAGGCAGGTCTCACAGGCTTCCTCTGTGTGGGAGGGGTAGGTAGGACTCACAGGCTTCCTCTATGTGGGATGGGTAGGCAGGTCTCACAGTCTTCCTGTATGTGTGGGATGGGTAGGCAGGTCTCACAGGCTTCCTCTATGTGTGGGAGGCGTAGGCAGGTCTCACAGGCTTCCTCTATGTGTGGGAGGCGTAGGCAGGTCTCACAGGCTTCCTCTATGTGTGGGATGGGTAGGCAGGTCTCACAGGCTTCCTCTGTGTGGGAGGGGTAGGCAGGTCTCACAGGCTTCCTCTATGTGTGGGAGTGGTAGGTAGGACTCACAGGCTTCCTCTATGTGTGGGATGGGTAGGCAGGTCTCACAGGCTTCCTCTGTGTGGGAGGGGTAGGTAGGACTCACAGGCTTCCTCTATGTGGGATGGGTAGGCAGGTCTCACAGGCTTCCTCTGTGTGGGAGGGGTAGGTAGGACTCACAGGCTTCCTCTATGTGGGATGGGTAGGCAGGTCTCACAGGCTTCCTCTATGTGGGAGGGGTAGGCAGGTCTCACAGGCTTCCTCTGTGTGGGAGGGGTAGGCAGGTCTCACAGGCTTCCTCTGTGTGGGAGGGGTAGGTAGGACTCACAGGCTTCCTCTATGTGGGATGGGTAGGCAAGTCTCACAGGCTTCCTCTGTGTGGGAGGTGTAGGCAGGTCTCACAGGCTTCCTCTATGTGTGGGAGGCGTAGGCAGGTCTCACAGGCTTCCTCTGTGTGGGAGGGGTAGGCAGGTCTCACAGGCTTCCTCTGTGTGGGAGGGGTAGGGAGGACTCACAGGCTTCCTCTATGTGGGATGGGTAGGGAGGACTCGCAGGCCTCTTCTATGTGTTTCTTCATTGTCTATACAGATTGAGGATCCTCTGTCTATTCTAATACTCTTCGATGAGGCGCGATACACAACCTCCTGAAAGGTTTCTATCCGGCACCAGACGTGAAGCTGATCACTCTGGCCAGCCTCCTCCTGCAGATTGTATATGGGAACTATGAGAGCAAGAAGCACAAACAAGGATTCATGAAGTGAGTGGTCTCCGGTCACATCCAGAGCTGCATGCAAAGTTCTGCTCTCTTGCTGCTTATTTGTAAGTCACAGGACCCTACGTCTTGCTGCGCTTGTATGGAGCTTGGTCGGAGTGGGGTCTTAAGGCAGTGCATTAAGGAATATCAGGAGTGGATTATTATTAATTTTATTATTTATTTCCTATATTCTCCAGTGAAGAAAATTTAAAGTCTATTGTACCAATCACCAAGGTGAAGAGTAAAGCCCCTCACTGGAGCAACCGCATCCTCCATGAGTACAAGGTGAGGCTGTATGCTGCCGGCAGTCGTGGGATTTGAAAATTTCATAGCCCCCTCATATGCCGACATTACAGGTAGCAAAGCCCCCTGTATGAACTCCACGGGAACTGGCTCCTCCGTGTTTATTTGTGTGGCTGCATGTAATACTGAATTTCCCCTGTAGAGGTCGCTGTGGTCATTCTGACCCTTGTCTACATTCTGTCCCCTGCAGAGTCTGAGTACAAGTGATGGGGTGAGTAAGGAGATGCACCATCTGCAGCGCATGTTCCTGCAGAACTGCTGGGATATTCCCACGTACGGAGCCGCGTTTTTCACAGGACAGATATTCACGAAGGCGACTTCCAGCAGTCACAAGGTCATCCGGGTGTATGTGGGGGTGAATAATAAAGGGCTGCACCTCCTCAACCTGGAGACCAAGGTAAAGTCTGCAGGAAAGTTACATGGTAGGGACCAATTCCCTAAGGCTGCAACAAAATCTAGAAGTGTCCCCTGTAACTGTGCCGGCCACGCGGTGTCCCCTATAACTGTGTCGGTAACGCGGTGTCCCCTGTAACTGTGTCGGTAACGCGGTGTCCCCTGTAACTGTGTCGGCAACGCGGTGTCCCCTGTAACTGCCGGCCACGCGGTGTCCCCTGTAACTGTGTTGGCCACGCGGTGTCCCCTGTAACTGTGCCGGCCACGCGGTGTCCCCTGTAACTGTGCCGACCACGCGGTGTCCCCTGTAACTGTGCCGGCCACGCGGTGTCCCCTGTAACTGTGCCGGCCACGCGGTGTCCCCTGTAACTATGCCGGCCACGCGGTGTCCCCTGTAACGGTGCCGGCCACGCGGTGTCCCCTGTAACGGTGCCGGCCACGCGGTGTCCCCTGTAACGGTGCCGGCCACGCGGTGTCCCCTGTAACGGTGCCGGCCACGCGGTGTCCCCTGTAACGGTGCCGGCCACGCGGTGTCCCCAGTAACTGTGCCGGCCACGCGGTGTCCCCAGTAACTGTGCCGGCCACGCGGTGTCCCCTGTAACTGTGCCGGCCACGCGGTGTCCCCAGTAACTGTGCCGGCCACGCGGTGTCCCCTGTAACTGTGCCGGCCACGCGGTGTCGCCTATAGCCGTGCCGGCCACGCGGTGTCGCCTATAGCCGTGCCGACCACGCGGTGTCGCCCATAGCTGTGCAAGCACACAATGTTTCCCACAATTGCCAGTCAGTGTCCCTCATGTACTCTTATAGCTGTGAGTCCAGCAGAGCATGGTGGAATATAGGACATCACGGCCGGTTTATCGCCTTTTTAGTTATTTTCTTTGTTTGTGATTTCAGGCTCTCCTAATTAGTCTAAAGTTTGGCTGCTTTAAGTGGCAGCTGGGGGACGGGGACACCTGCTTCCAGATCCACAGCATGGAGAACCGGATGAGCTTCATCGTTCACACAAAACAGGTAACACCCCAATAGAACCAGTGTGGCCTGAACGATTTGCACTTTTTTCTTTAGTAGGTGTTGAACGTCTCCAGTTTTACTTAAATCATATTTAAAGCTACAAACATTTGCAGACATCATGCATTTTTTCTCTTATAAAATGCTGTGCCGTGAGGAAAAGTTGGAAGGTTCATCATTGGAAATTGCTGGGTGGCAATTTTGCAAATAGTCTTAATTAAAGAAAAGTCTACAGCATCTATACAGAACTACGTCTCCATGGTAACAGACTACAAACAAACCCTGTGTAGTCTGATCCTGCAGTCAGTGTCTCCTAGCCGTTATTGTTTCCCTTAGAAGTAGGGGATAAATTACGACAGGATCCTGCTACCTGGGGTGTGTTTGTAGTCTGTTACTTTGGAGACACATAGGTCTGCCTAAGAGCGGTGGTGTCACACTCAGATAGGGAACATCGGCAGAGGTGCAACGTGGTTACAACGGGGATGAATAGGGGAGGAAGGACCTAATGTATAGGGAGCATTGAGACAGCGTACCTGAGCCACTCACTGTCTCTGTGCCTTGAGCCCCCTAACATCCCTATATGGGTCCTTCCCCTGCGCCACCACATGCCTAATCCCTGGCTATCCCTCCACTGACTCTGAATAATGCTGAGGCCAGTGAGTGCCTAGACTTCACCACTTACAGTAATAGGACAGAAGGACAAGACAAAAAGGATGCACTCCAAACTCAACTTTGCAATAAAGCACCAGGAATGCAAGCGGCACATGTCATACTGCGTTTGGCTCGAAAATAAGTGTCATGGCTTCTGGCACTGTTCACATTACAGATTGTGACACTCCACACTGGGGTTCCTCTGATGCTTCATGTTGTACAGGCATGCTCTGGGCCGATCAACGGTGTTATCATTCGTGATCAGGCTAGCAGGGATTAATCTCTGCTCGTCTCCTGATTACCTCTTGAAGACCAATCACAGTTGCTCTTGCCTTTTTAAGATGGTGAAATCTGTCTTCCCATGCTGACTATAGCTTTTGTAATACCGGTCCTTGTGCTGTGGTGATCCAGTTCCTGGTGATCTTCTGAGTGCTGTGTGTTTGCTGTGGAAAGCCCCTCGATGTCTGATTATTTCCTCTCTGCTCTTTTATTTCCTCTTGTGCATGTATTGTCTCATACCTCTGTATGTATTGTTGTGAGTGAGAGTCTTTGGATTCCCCATTGTTCTATTTGTCTGGGGTTTTACCTGTCCTGGTCCGGCTTCTTTGGGGTGGGGGACAGGGGTATTCGATAATGCCTGGCTAGGAGCAGGGCAAGGGTGGCGGCTCAGAAAGTTTCACCATCAGAGATATCTCTGGGATAAGGGACAGCTAGGACCCCCTTTATCCTGATGGTCAGTCTAGAAGACCAGTCCCCCTGTTAGTCCTTACAACACCGTGACAGCACCTCTTTAAAACATTAAGTCACTTGACTCCTTCCAAAGTGGTCCACATAGAAATGAATCTATAACCGGCATCAGGAGATGGGACATGTGACAATATAAGATGTGGGGAGTGATCACAAAATGGCTACACCTGAAATTGGAAAAGCATGAGACTACGAGCAAGGAAAGAGTCCTTAACCCTTGATGCACTGCAAGAAAGCAAATAAATTTAAAAACCCAGTGTTTCACAAGCAATGTAAATTCAGATCCCAAATCGGTCAGAGGTCTCCCAAGGACAGGAGATGTAATCAAGACTGTCTGCAAAGTTGCTCCATTCTTTCACTTTAATTGCTTAATAAAATCAAAATGATACGAAATTCTATTTATTGCCTGTTGTATGATTGTGTATTTGACAGTAATATTTTTCACTCTCATTTCCACATTAGGCTGGCCTGGTGGTGAAACTCCTGATGAAACTGAGCGGCCAGTTGGTGCCTGGAGAGAAGAACCTGACAGAGCGTTACGGTTATGGATAGCCGGAGCCGCCCCATGTGCACCTTCTGCAGACGCTGCTCAGTCATCGGCTTCTTTTCTTATGTATTTTTGTACACGCCTTTTGTTTTTTGATCCTGAATAAAAATCTTGTAAAAATCTTATATTTATTAAAAAGCAATAAATAAAGAATGTTGTCTGCTGCTTTATTGCTTAAAGGGATTCTTCAGAAAATGTGGGCGAGTGTCAAGTCGTGGTGGTAAAACAATAAAAGAAGGCATTCTCCGCCATTCCACGGCCTCGTCACTTGTGGTCCGGGACACCATCGCTTCCGGGCAGAAGTTGGAACAAAGGAGAAGGGAAAAGCCCTCTTTCTCACACTTTATTGGGGGACACCGGAACCATGGGTGGGTTCTGTTTTTACTATTACTAATATATCTAATATATAAAGCTGAATGTGTGTGTATATCCGGGATTGGCATCTGCACCGTTGCAACTACAGCCACAAAATTTTGCACAGTCACACGTCTGGACCCCGAGAGGGTCATAGGCTATGTTGTGAGGCGAAATTTTAACCCTGTGCATTCCAGTTCACCAAACAATTTTGCCCCTATCTACATAATGGGGAAAAAGTGAAAGGAAAAGTGTTGGAGGAAAATTGACAGCTGCCAGATGTGAACAAGGGGGACTTAAAGAATGAGAGCGATGGCGCAAAAGAGTATATACTGTACAGTTGCTAAGGTGGGGCCCCGACATAGGATATTCACCACACACGGAGATATGAACACACACACAAAATGCGCCACACACTACCACATGCTTGAACACATAACCACCCTCAGCACACATTTCATATTTCACCAGCATATAGTCACTAAGGTGGGGCCCTGACATGGAATATTCACCACGCACGGGGACATGTATAAACACCACATGCACACAAAGAGTAACAGCTAAGGTGGAGCCCCAACATTGGATACTCACCATGCACCCGAACACAACACACACCACAAAGAGACACACACAACACAGAAACACACTACACAGACACCCCCCCCCACAGACACACACTACACACCTATAGGCACATGCAACCCCACAGGGACACAGAGACACACGCAACCCACAGGAACACGCAGACCCCATAGGGATGGGCACACACCACAGAGACACCCTCCCCCACAAGGACACAACACAGAGACACCCCCCCCCAAAGGACACACCACACAGGGACACACGCACACCACAGGGACACACACACCCCAGGGACACACAGTGACACAGATGTGCACAACTCGCCTCATACGTCTGGTAGCTTTAATTTCCAAAAATAAACATCTGATTAAAAACAGCCAATGTGCAACACATGTGCCATATAGGGAATTAAGGCAGATGTCAGTCACATGAGCTGTCTATTATGTGTATGTGTGAGGTAACATATACTGCCCGGCCGGGGGAGGGTTTACTGTTGGCTGGAGATTTATTAGGCTGCCTAAGCAACCAATCACAGCTCTGCTTCTATTTTCCTATAGGTCATTAATATGACATATTCAAATTCTATTTTGTTATAGCTAACAGCAGTTCTTTATTAACCCGGGCGTAGCCGGGTACTACAACTAGTATATATATATTTTTTTACCTGTTCGTGTTGAAAAAGTCAAACTTTATTTCCTCTAGTCTGAATATCAGGATTATGTGCCGTCTTTTACAGGCGGTAATCCTTGCTTATGCTCTTGCCCATCCACCCCCAGACTGTGGCTGAGATTTTTCTTGCATTGCAGCCTTTAGGTGCAGATGGCTATGGTCTCCTGCTTCTTGTGCATCTGCCTTCCCCTCGCTAGTACACAATCACTATTCATTTGTTTCCACTGGTGCCTAGTATCAGCCGGACCCATCCACGCAGGTGATACAGGGGAGGGTGACATGACGCTGGTAGGGAGGAGTGACCATAGAGAGAAGGGGAGAGGAGAGAGGAGGGGGACGAAAGTGATCCAAGGGGTAGTGGTCTGAAGATATGGAGGAAATGACATAGGTTATAGGTAGGGGACTCAGGGGGAGAAATATAAATAGGGATGACTGAGGTTGCGTGGCCCTCTTTTGACTTCGGATCACCGGACAACAAAGTCCTACCCGCCCTCCCTAAAAAAGAAGAAATTCCGGTTCACAGTGGCCAGTGGCGATGATCAGCGGCGTCTACCATGTTCAATATATCATTGCTATGAAGAGTTAATTTTGGCATTTACCTTCTAAGCCCAAGGGAAGGGCACAGGGTTTTTCCTCTCCTGAGTGCGGTTGGATAACTCTTTTGAGGCCTTGGCAAGTCCTCGAAGTTGGTTAAAAAATTTAAGATTGTGGATTCATTAAATATCTAGATCCCCTTTATTTGATGGTGGTTCGATGAGATTTGGGTGATACCCGGCGATGGAATGTCGGGTTCATATTAAGGTATTGGAGGACAACCTCTTCCCTCGGTATCACGGTGCTCCTGTGCCGGTGCACACGGCTAGGAGTAAGGGAGTGGAGGGGCAATGTCAGGGAAAAAATCACCAGATCTTTTGTAGCTTCGAGGACCTCACCAATTGTTTTAATTATAATTTTTCTTATAAATAAATTTCCTGCTGTGGCCATTTTTATCCAAAGAAACATGGATTGTTGTCTGAGTTTTATTCATGGGATGGGGTTGGCGGGAACTCCCAGGAGTTGAAGATTGTTATTAGTGGATCAGGTCACAAGAATCGACCCTACCAGAGTCATGTGCTCTCCTATCTTCCCATGAGACTTGTGCACCTACTTGTATTCCCGCCATCTTCACCCCCTTCTCCTTGTGATAGCTTTGGCTTTATAGCTAGAGATTTATGGAAACAAGCAGTTTGAAGGTGCACATAAATGTTGGCCAAACCAACGGTGCACCGACACCTGTACTTGGTTTCAACAGTCATTCTGGCTGATCTCCAAGAAATCTCTTGCAGGCATCCCTCTTCTAGGCTACAGCCTTTTTTGGGGCTAGACTATCTGGGATTAGTTTGAAACCTATCAGTCAAGAGCACTTTGCTCCTGCGATCTAAACCAAAGCGCTCCAACAGCGGCAACGCATAGTTTTGGTCTTTTCAACAATTTTCATCGAATCATCTCAGAAGAGAAAACCGTCCTTCAAGCTAATCTTCACCCTGACAACTCTGTAGCCAGCCTGGTTAGTCCACGAGAAGCCGAACCCAATAATTTATCTTTAGTATGATTGGGCACCCACCTGGGAGTTCTTTTCTGGTGGTCAGTCAATTGTCTCCTATTCCATTATGTTTACCATTCCACAGTCATCCAGAGTAGGAGGCATCTCTTCCCAAATACAATAATAACTTTCAATCACTCCTTATGACCACTTCTTCAGGTCTCATACCCTCCATTCTTCCTCCTTAGATTCCGTTTTGATTTTCACGCCATCTCTGAGTCCAGGAGTCGGAGTCGCATATCCATAACCACAAATAAAAAACATGTTCTTATTCAACTGTTCATGGATCCTAGAAAAGACAAGTGGCTTCAGCTTCCGCACTCCACAATGAGGTCTGGAGCTCTGTGATGATCTCCATGGAACCTGGAGTTCCATACATAGTGGACAACCAGGACACCTTTATATTTTCCACAGAGATTAGGTGGTTTTGGGTCCTTTGCCCTACCTTCTTACCAAAAGTGTTTTCCTTCTTCCACCTCAACTGGGATATTTTCCTTCCTTTGTTTCTTTTCCCATCTCATCATAGAGAAAGATCATTCTACAAGCTGGATGTTATCTGAGCCAAATGTCTCTACTTGTCCATCACAGTTTCTTTCAGGTACTCCGATGTCTTACTTGTCAACACAAAGGGTTCTTGCAGGGGCCTTCCTACTTCTTGGGCAACTATTTCCAACTGGATGTGATCGGCCATTCTGGAAGCCCATAAGGAAAAAGCCAAAGCCCCTTAATCAAGGTCATGGCATACTCCACTCGAGCAGCAGGTGGTACCTTGATTGTAGATCATCAAACGTCTTCTCAACAGGTCTACAAGTACTACGGTATGTGGTCTTCAGTTCACAAGTCTTATATAATACATACCTTTTGAGTCAGATATGAGTCTTACCTGAGGGGTTGTACAGATTGGAGTCGCTGAGGCTGAGGCTTTGCCATTTATCTTTATAGCTCTTCCTTCTCAATTTAGGGGACGTTTTAGGACATCCCATGGTTCCTGTGTCTTCAATTGAAGGGTACGAGAAAGAGATTTTACGGGAAGTATCATATTACCTCTTTTAATGTATTATCATAAACCAGTCCTGTACCTGTGCTAATCTGTAGATAGGAAGTCTGTCTCTTGACTTTCCAGGAATTACCGGATCACACCATCACCTCTCGGACTCCTCCCTTCCACACAGAGCTCCACCGTTCCTATCCGTTACATGATATACCATAGGTTCTGAGCGCCTGGGCGATAATCTGTCCATACTTGAGGAGTAAGGTACACTTTATTACATTAGTTTTAGGTGTATGACCCTAAACTTAAAACTAATATTATCAAGCTCCTTTGATACACACCTCCCGATTCTCCAGATAAGCTTATCCTTATGTGGATTTCTGTCTACATGATGTATCTGTAAGTCGCCCACAGTCACTGTGTATATAAGCTGCAGCCAGTATAAAGTACATAGTGACAGTGCATATATATCGCGGAATGTGCACTTTGTCACCACTTCCTTAAAAGAACAGTAAACCTTATCAGTGTAAACTATTGTTTTCTGTTATCTGCCATCTCTTAGGTTTGAATGGTATGAGCTTATTTGTAATGCAGCGGACTTTAGACGCAAGGGTTTTCCCTATCTGAGATGCCATGGCCTTAGGATCCATGTCCAGGACCCTCACTTATCAAATGCCAATCTTTGACCCCTACTAAACAAACTATGCAAATGACTTCATTTTATAACTGTCATAGCAATTTCACCTCTTTACTCAGCTTATTGATAAACCACCATTACACCTTCCCATCTGTGTTGCCAACCATCCAGAAATTCCAAGACAGTCTGTAATAATGGTGCCCTTTTATGCCCTGGTCGTAGAAAAAAATTGTAGGTGTCCGGGGTTTTTTTTTTTTAAGCTTACTTGGATCACATATCATAATGATTTATTATGCCTTTCCAACATGTCCATAAAAACATTGTCCGTGATTTTTTTGATAGATTACTATACAACTCTGTCATTCCTTCTCTCGGTTGCTCTCTCCTCTGTCTCGATCTCTGTCCCTCTAATGACACCCAAATCATGTGGCTGGAATTACTAGCCAGACTTTAGGTCTGCTCTCACTGCACGTTGAGCCCTGTCTGATGTCTCGATAGGAAACCCTGTACACGAGCCTCTCCTACTATGGGCTAGTCCTAAACATTAACTCTACTTTACCCTGTGTTCAGCAAATACATCTAAACACTATTAACACATATCAAAATACCGTGTTTTTCGCTTTTTAAGACGCACCACAAATTTAGATAAAGAAACTAGGAAAAAATGAACTTAAAAAAGGGGTCCATCCTATAATCTGGTGCATCTCATATGCAGTGTAGTTTATCGTGGCGGGGGGTTGGCACGATGGTGATGGAGGGTCACTGCAAGCAGGATTGCAGCGATGGGGGTCGGCATGATGGGGCAATGCTTCAGGCAGGAGGCAGGGTCACCGATGCATGTTGGCAGTGGGGCAGGGCTTGGAGCTGGGGATGTCGCGTTCATGTACGGCAGGCACCATTGACACTAAGTACATTCGGTAGAGGCAGCGCAGGCACAGACTGAGCTCTCGGCTACCTGTGATCTCAATCTGTGCCTGCGCCACCTATGCAGCCATTTGCTTGTCGGAACCCGGAAGTATCATTGACATCCATTTCGACACCCCCAGCTCCAAGCCTGCAATCATTGTTCCTCTGCTGACATCCACCAGCGACCCTAACGGCTCAATTGCCACTGCAACCCACGTCGGGTAAGCAAGGTTCGGATTAAAAAAGGCACCCCCATTTTCCCCCCAATTTTGGAGAAAAAAATGTGCATTTTATAATCTGAAAAATGCAGTACAGATTCAACATTACAATTCACATTACACTTAACAATATTGGTTTCTTTAAGGGGGGAATGCGACAATATGTCCACCCCCTTACACTATGTTAGTTGTCACAAGTTTTTGAATGATCTCATGACAACAATACCAGGATTTACATTTATTGGAGATATAGCTGTGTATATGTTGGGGGAAATACTAAGTATTTGATCCCTAGCTGATTTTGTAAGTTTGCAATGCCCACTGACAAAGACATGAACAGTCTATTATTTTAAGAGTAGGCTAACTATACCAGAGAGAGATAGAATATCAAAAATAAAATCCAGAAAATCTCATTGTCTAAATTATATAAATGTATTTGCATTTTGCAGAGAGAAAACTGAATTAGTCCTTACCGGTAATTCCTTTTCTTGGAGCCTTCCACGACAGCATTGGAGGAT
This sequence comes from Allobates femoralis, assembly GCA_033576535.1. NCBI lineage: Eukaryota > Metazoa > Chordata > Amphibia > Anura > Aromobatidae > Allobates > Allobates femoralis. Next base: position 550,701,414 of record JARQOC010000005.1, read on the forward strand.
GTCGTCCACGCCCTATTGGGGGACAGGAACACAGAGAGGTTAAAAGCCCCTCCCCTTCCTCAGTACTCCAGTGTTTACCAAGATCACCCTTAGCCATGGATTACCTGATACAAACCGGAATCAAACACCAACAAGGGGGGAACTGATGCTGTCGTGGAAGGCTCCAAGAAAAGGAATTACCGGTAAGGACTAATTCAGTTTTCTCCATTCGCCTTCCACGACAGCATTGGAGGAATACCACCGATACTCCTCAGGGTGGGACTATTGCCTGTAGGACTTTCCTACCAAAGGACAGATCCCGACTGAAGGACAGATCTAACCTATAGAGGCGAGAAAAAGAGAGGAGAGACTACCACGTAGCCGCTCTGCAAATCAGCTCCGATGAAGCTCCAGCCTGCTCCGTCCAGGACGTAGCAGCAGTCCGAGGTGAAGGAGCCTTCAACCCCACCGGAGGAGCAAGGACCGGAGTGACGTAGGCCTCACAGATCACCTTTGTGATCCAGGAAGTGATGGTAGCCTGGGAAGTCTTCTTCCCTGTATTATTCCCAAAAGCCGAACAAACAGGTTCTGATCTAACCTCCAGGAAGCGGTCTCTCGGATAGAGGAGGACAGTCCGACGAACATCCAAGGATTGAAACACGGCCTCAGCCGCATTAGCAGGAGATTGACAAAACGAAGGCAGAACCACTTCCTTGGGACCGATGGAAATCCGACAACTTTCGAACGAAAAGATGAATGCAACCGAAGCGTAATGCGAACAACGGACACCACGAGGCACGGAGCCCGGACAGAGAGTGCGGACACCATGAGGCACGGAGCCCGGACAGAGAGTGCGGACACCACGAGGCACGGAGCCCGGACAGAGAGCGCCTGCAGTTCTCCAACTCTGGGAGCAGAAGTGATGGCCACCAAAAACGCCACCTTGTGAGAGAGAGACGTAAGGGATGCAGCAGACAAGGGTGCAAAGGGACTTCGAGCAAGCCCTTGGAGAACAAGCATCAAGTCCCAGGGAGGGACAGAAGGCCGAATCCGGGGATGCCACCCCCAAGCAGAAGTAAAAAACTGCTTGAGCCATGGATGGGAAGCAAGATCCTAGGCAAAAACCGCCCCAAGTGCCGACCTCTGGACTTAAAGAGTGCTCGGCCGAAGCCCCAAATCCAAGCTACGCTGCAAAAATCCAAGAGTTGGGCCACATTAGGATGATGCATTGTCGGGATGGAAGGAGCACACCAGGACAGGAAACGATGCCAGCCCTCCCGTAAATAGCATTTGTCACAAGCTTCCTGCTCTGCTGAAGCGTGTGGATCACTGCCTGGGAGAGACCCTTGATCCTCAGGATCCTGGCCGCAACAGCCAGGCCGCCCGAATGAGCCACTGAGGGCCCGGGTGAAACAGAGGACCCTGGGACAGTAGGTTGAGACTGTGGGCTAACATAATCGGTCCCTCCAGGCCCAGGTCTCGGATGGCATTGTACCACGCCAGTTTGGGCCCCAGGGGAGCCACCAGTATAGTGCCACCCCCTCCGCCCGAATCCGTTGCAACGTTTTTGGGAAGTAGTGGGATTGGAGGAAATGCATACACCAACCGGAAGTCCCAGGGATGGGCAAAAGCGTCCAGCCCCCGAGGATGGTCCGACCGCGTCAGGGAGAAAAAGTTTGGCACCTTTATATTCGAGCCCGAAGCGAACAGGTCGATCGAAAGGACACCCCACCTGTCCGTAAGAGAGCGAAATACTTCCGGATGGAGGCACCATTCTCCTGGGTGGACCTCCGTGCGGCTCAAGAATCTGCCTGTACATTGACCATTCCCTTCAGATGTACTGCCGAGGAGGAGAGAAGATGGCGTACTGCCCACAAAAAGAACAGTCTTGCCAGCCCCTGCAAGTGTAAGCCACGAGTACCGCCTTGGTACCGCAAGAAAGCAACCGTAGTCACGTTGTCTTGACAGGACCTTGACATGATGACCCCGGAGAACGTGAGCTGCAGCAAGAAGCGCTTCTCCACTGCCAGAAGTTTGAAGACTGGCGACTGACCGAGCGACTCCAAATCCCCTGGAAGGGTGTGCGAACTACCATCGTACCCCAACCGGAACCGCTGGCATCAGTGGGAACGGAGGTCACAGGAAGGTGTCTGGGATTCATCCCCAGGAAAGCGAGGTTACCACCCGCCCCGGGGTCCGGACCCGCGAGTTTAAGGAATCCTGACGTCTGTCCCAAGAACTCAGTATGTGTTCCTGGAGCAGTCGGGAAGGAGCCTGAGCCCATGTTACTGACTGAATGCAGGCCGACATGGCCCCTAACAGGGACATTGCTTCCCGCAAGGAGGTCGACCCCCTTGCCCGGAAGCGGGTCAGATTCACGCGGCGCAAAAGCCGATATGCCGCAGGAAGAAACGAGGTCTGTCTGGGGGAGGCCAGCAAGACCCCCAAAATTTGACGTCGGGTTGCAGGCACCCGTTCCGATTTTTGAAGATTGGGTACCCATCCCAGGGACTGAAGAATCTCCAATGTGTTGGAGACCTTTGTGCGCAGAAGCACTGCCGAAGGAGATACCACCAACATGTCGTCTAAATAGGGAAGCACACATATCCCCTGGGTCTGGATGAATGTGATCGCTTCCCCCATGAGTTTGGTAACCTCTGGGGCCGACGAAATCCCAAAGGGCAACACATTAAGCCAAGAATGGACCGTCCCGCCTGCCCCTGAGATCGTGAATCGCAGAAAGCGCTTGTGGGACGGGTGAATGGGGACATGAGAATACGCGTTCTGGAGGTCCACAATAACCTGGAGTAGCGCCCTGGCCCTCCTCTCCAGGAGGAACTGGGGACCCCACACCCGAATCCAACAGGTGTCGCAGACCCGACAAGAAATACTGTGCGAGAGTCTCCCTGAGGAAGGGAGAGGACTCGAAGACATGGAGGAGCTGGCTCTCGAATTCCAAGCGTAGACCCTCCCAACTGGTCGAGAGGATCCAAGGGCACAAGGAGATTGCTTGCCACTGTGGCAGAAACCGCAGGAGCCGCCCCGCAATGGGGAAGGCGGCCTTGTTTAGGGGCGGCTGGTGATGCCGCTGCTGGGGGAGCAAGATATTACGGGTCTTGTCCCCGTACTGGAATGCCCAGCGACCAGACTTACCCTTCCCTTTAGACTGGGAGGGTTGGCTGCGCTCAGGCCAAAAGGACTGCCTCCGAAAGGGCTCCTGTTCCGGGAGACACCTTTTCCAGGATGTCATCCAATGCCCTTTGCAAGGGGAGGCCACACAGCTGGAGCTTTGACGTGACCTCCCCATTCCACATCGTAAGCCACACTGCCCTGCGAGCTGTGTTAGCCAACACTGCGCACCTGGCGCCAACGCGGAACGACTCAGCAGAGGCATCAGCCCGTAGCACGTCTCAGAAGTGGAATGGAGTCCAAAGCTCCTCCCTGGGAGTACCCTGCAGGATGAATTCTCCCAGCTGGGTGAGCCACTTAAAGACAGACCTGCTCACATGTAGAGGAAATGTTCACATTTAAAGACATAGCTGCCGCCTCCCAGGATTTATTGAGGACACTCTCCATTTTACAAACGAAGGGGCCTTCAACCGGGAGGAATCTTCAAAAGGCAACGCGGTCTTATATGCTAAGCTTCCCAAATGGAATACTGCCATAGACCTTCATGTTAGAAGTCCCATTGACTTTATAGAGACTTCCATAGAGATTTCCATTGGGTCTCTCATTTAACAGAGTGTCAAGGGCATGCACAATGGGTTTACAATGGCAGCTGATTGCTACCCTGGCCACCTGGATGTCCACCTTCGGGACCTCCCAGACAAAGTCATCACCCTCCAATCCACTCGGATGGGGTGAGCCGCTTAGCCTTCAGGCCTCTGAACATTCAGTCCTGCACAGAAGAAGGGGTTTCCACCACCTCTACTCCCATGGTACAATGGACAGTGTCCACCAATGCACCCATGGACTCCGTGGAAAAATAGTAGTGTCCAGATTCTCGTGTCTGGACAGAGGCAACAGCGGCAATATCCTCGCCGTCCTCTAAAGCTGAGCTCTGGCCAGCCTCCATGAGATCCACAGAGTCACAATCCTGGAGCTTCCTCTCTTACGGAGGGGAAGGCCCGGAAGCTGCAGCAAAACCCCGCAGTGCCCAGATACAAGCCTGCACCTCTTCCCTAATGGATTGGAGCTCCTCCAGCAGGGATGGGGAGTCCATCCTGACAACCCTGTCAGTCATGGCCGACACCTTGTTGTAGGAAGAGGGAATTTTTTGCCGCAGCCCCATTATTGCTCCTTTCCACAGACGGCCCTCGTCTCCCTATAGACAAAAAGGGAAGAGAAGGGGGTCCCAGTGTGAGTGCAGGGCCTAAATAACTCGACCCCTTGTGACCCCCCCAGAAACACTTACATGAGCTGGGGGAACGCTGGGCTCTGCAGAAGCAGAGGTGGAAGCCTATCACCCTCCATGTTTCAGGGATCAGCCTTACCTGGGTGTAGCTTCCGGCGGGTACTTATCCAGAAGTACCGTGCCCCCAACGAGGAACTCCTGTTCCCTCCCTCCTCCTGGTCACCGGCCGCGGGCAGTAGCGCGCGAAAGTCCTGCTGGGTTCCCTGGAGCCGCGCCCAGCCTGCCACAGCCCTTACAGGAGCCGTCGCCCGAAACCGGAAGTGCCGTCCCGGAACCGGAAGTGCCACCCGAAACCGGAAGTGCCTCCACGGCACCTCTGATGCATGCCCCAGGGACCGCAGCTGGAGGAGGGAGACGCCGGAGAGCTGAACAGGCCTCCGGCGTTGCAATACACGGCCTGCTTTGCCCCGTAGGACGCAGGAAGGCCGGATGGTCCCACCACGGGAGCCCCGAGAAGGAGGAGGAGGCCGCCCCCGACGTCCATCCCTGGCCCGGCTGTAAGTACACCCCAATGCTGCCTCTGCGGCCTGACAGCACTGGAACCTCTCCATGCCCCAAGGGGGACAGGAAGACACTGGAGTACTGAGGAAGGGGAGGGGCTTTTAACCTCTCTGTGTTCCTGTCCCCCAATAGGGCGTGGACGACATCCTCCAATGCTGTCGTGGAAGGCGAATGGAGAAATAAGTATTTGATCCCTACCAATCATTAGAAGTTCTGGCTCCTACAGACCGGTTAGACGCTCCTAATCACCTCGTTACCTGCATTACAGACAGCTGTCTTACATTGTCACCTGTATAAGAGACTCCTGTCCTCACACTCCATTAATCAGTCACCTCTAACCAAAGAGCTTTCTAAGGATGTCAGGGAAAAGATCCCAGACCTGCACAAGGCTGGAATGGGCTACAAATCCATAAGTTAGACAAAGCGGGGGAGAAGGAGACAACTGCTGGTGCAATAGGAAGAAAATACCTCTCAAAAAATTACCAATGGGTTTTCTCCAGTAGGAGTGCACCTGGTGACAGTAGTGTCCCACTCTGGGCATGTTGCTAGGGAGAGGACAGTGTGTATTATGCTCATAATTGCTAATTTCCATAGATTGTCAATGGGAGGGAGAACAGCGTGACCCACTAAGGAACGGTTGCTAGGGGAGGACAACGTGTCCCACTCTGGGCTGGTTGTTAGGGGAGGACAGTGTGTCCCACTCTGGGCCGGTTGTTAGGGGAGGACAACGTGTCCCACTCTGGGCCGGTAGTTAGGGGAGGACAACGTGTCCCACTCTGGGCCGGTTGCTAGGGGAGGACGGCGTGTTCCACTCTGGAGTGGTTCCTAGGGGAGGACAGGGTGTCCCACTCTGGGCCGGTTGCTAGGGGAGGACAACGTGTCCCACTCTGGGCTTGTTATTAGGGGAGGAGAGTGTGTCCCACTCTGGGCCGGTTGTTAGGGGAGGACAATGTGTCCCACTCTGGGCCGGTTGCTAGGGGAGGACGGCGTGTTCCACTCTGGAGCGGTTGCTAGGGGAGGACAGCTTGTCCCACTCTGGGCAGGTTGCTAGGGGAGGAAAGCTTGTCCCACTCTGGGCCGGTTGCTAGGGGAGGACAACGTGTCCCACTCTGGAGCGGTTGCTGGGGAGGACAGCTTGTCCCACTCTGGGTCGGTTGCTAGGGGAGGACAGGGTGTCCCACTCTGGGCCGGTTGCCAGGGGAGGACAGCGTGTCCCACTCTGGCCGGTTGCTAGGGGAGGACAAGGTGTCCAACTCTAGGCCGGTTGCTAGGGGAGAACGGTGTGTCCCACTCTGGCATTCAAGCAGCCTCCCTGTACCCGATCTGGTATTCCTGGGTGACAATGGCACAGTACTTAGATAGAATGGAGGAACACCGCGGATCTCTGAAAACACACTGGTCATTGCTGAGTCCACCCGGTCCACTATCTACAAACTGTATACCATGTACTGCCTGCTGGTTACAGTAAAGAACCCGTTACAGAGACTTACAGTGTCCGTGCCTTCTTATGAACTGCTTATCCGCGCACTAAGGTAACCGCAGCTGCCTCACAACATCTTGTGCAGCTTCTGGCTCCGGGGATCACCGCTCAGCCTGTGGGGAGCGTTCCAACTTGCTGCATTCCATCCCCCGGAGGCCCCGCAGTGTTGGTAAAGTTACCGAATCTCTCATAGGTGGCGTCACGACAAATTAACCCCTTAATCTGTTCCCACAAGACGTCTTCACTTTTTGATCTGCACCACCGGCTCCACTACCGGCAGGCGCGGTCCACCCGTGACAAGGAGGAAGAAGCAAACGCCTGTCTAAACCGGAGTCCCGGCCACGGTGAGTCAACAGCGTGTCCCACTCTGGATCGGTTGCTAGGGGAGGACAGCGTGTCCCACTTTGGGCAGGTG